>WWET01004384.1:30750-45031 GCA_011038615.1 Limnodynastes dumerilii | reverse complement strand
GGCGCTGCTACGAACGCCCGATCCAGGATCGGGCGTTGCCATAGCAACGCCGGGCAACATCTGCCCGGCGCATGCGCAGATCGGCTGAAAAGCCGATCTTACGCTTACGCCCGCCGTCCTAGCGACGGTGGGCGTACCTCTGGATCAGGCCCCGAGACACATCTGTGCCATGGTGCTGCTGGATTTTTGCTAAAGCTTTGCAGCTTCACAGTCCTGGCACACTGCAGCTGCACTGTTTTTGCAAGTGTCAGAGCCTCCACTTAGATCTCTGGCATCATGCACAAACTAATGCATAGTTCTGGGTTCTAAGTGAAGACTCCGTTCCCTTGTAAAGTAGCATGAACTTAATTACTCAAGGGCTAAACTATGTTGATTGCAGGGGAATCATATTTCATCTGTTGCAAACATTATTAGAGTTGAGAGGTGATGTTTCCTATCCCAAGTGTAAATAACAGTGTAATAGTAAAGCTGGTCAGTATCTGTGTGCAGTAAGCAATTTAAAGATATATCCCTGCATGCAAAGAATACAATTAACTTGGCTCCCCCTGAAATCAACATGGCTTAGCCCAGGATGCACTTAACAAAGTCTGGATCCAGCCCAACGTGTCTGCAAAGCTTTAGCAAGTAACTGGCAGTTAGATACTTTCCCCGGCAGCAGTGCAGTCAAAGCTTTTTCAGACTGACTGCTCTGGTTACATCAGTCTGAAAATGCTTTGACTGCTGGGGATTGGTCACAGTGGGCAGCAGTGCTTAAGGGCCCCTTGACTTGTGGGCCCTGAGTACCTGTCCATTGTGCCCAATGGAAAAGATGGCCCTGTGATAGCGCTATTGTTTTTCTATATATTATTGCTATTTCCATTTCTCTATTATTATTCAATACCATTATTTCCCTCAGTCTCCTTCTATGACCCTGCCTATGGCACTTTAATGTTTTTGTATTAAACTGTTTCTTGGCCTCTGATCGATGATGTACTACTATATGTTAACCCCCAGCATCCATAATGACCATAGGATGCGTGAAGGGTGTGGAACTTGAAAGGGGAGCTATAGGGTTAGGCTGCGGGGAAAGGAGTGTTAGGGTAATGGAAAGGGAGAGTTAGGATAAAAATTTGGATTAGGGTTGGGGATGGGGAAATAGAGAGCGTCGCTTACCAACCTGTCTGCAGCATGGCAGGAGGTTTCTCTAAAGCTCTGTGTTCGAAAAAAAAAGTCAAAAATGGCCTTTTCAAAAAAGAGCACCCTAAAGATTAGAGGGGTCGTTACTTGTATGTTTGCATTTAATGTCAGTGTTTTATCTTTACTAATATTGTTTTACAGTTAAATATTGTTTCTTGTTATGGGTTTTTTTTTCAGGTAATTCTAAATATGGCTGGCATTTATGGTAAATATTATCTCTTTTGGATGTACAAATGTCTATGTTGGCCAAGAATTGTAAAATGAGACACAAACAGCTACTAAAGGAGTGATAAATCAGAAATTGTGACTATTAAGAAGCAGTTTCAGGTGTTTTGATAAATCTTATTGTGTACCTTGGGATGTCCCTGATAAGAAGGCAAATTGCAAACATTGCAAATTCTCAGACTTAGTCATGTCCCTATATGGGTGTAGAATGTAATGCCAGTGGTTTGAATGGTGACGGTTAACCTCCAGGCACTAATATGCCAAAAGGGTTAACTGATCTTCCTTCTGCTATCTGACAGAGTCATTAACTTGACACCTGTCAAATAGAATATTGTAATACCGTTACTCCATGTGCAGCACTATCAGGATTTCAAAATTTCAGAAAAACCTGTTGTTAGTATTACGCTATGTTAGCAGCAATAAAGAAACCTTAATAATAAAATAAATAAGTACCATCAATGCAAAATGTATGTGAGCCTTTTACCACAGTCCTGCATGGTAATCACTAGCCACAAGGATTATCATATACAGAGCGTCCCTGACTATAAGCTGCAGCATTAGTTTACAGTTGAATCTTTTGTTTGCTTATAGATTTACAGCTGACTAAAGCCTTTATACATATTTTCTTGTGCAATAGCCATAGCAGGAAGCAGCAGGGACAGGTTGGGGAGAAAGCCAGGAGAAGGATCGGTGACAAGGTAAATAAAGGAGTAGAGGAAAGAGCTCCTTTGGTTGTACAGTTTCATTGCAAATTTATATTTCAAATCCATTTTCACAATAAACATATGTATTAACCGTGTGGACATGTCTTTGGCACTGTCATGAACATTGACCATTTTAATGATTTCCCATGGGAGAAGCTACATCAGGGGCTAGATTTGCTATGTATAAATCGGCGTTCGGCACTTCGTCATGGCGCTTTATACAACGAATCTCAGAATTTTCTAAGGGGTGATTTTAAAAATTGTCTTCAAATCGTCCAAAAATCAACAAATACAAAAGAGGTGGGTCTGATAGGCGATTTGGATTAAATCCCACACACTTGCTTAATAATCCTATTGAAATGGTTAGTATGGCTATATAAATGACCAAACAAGTGTTAGAGGCTGAGGGGTTTGCACTCACAAAAAGATGGCGTTTGCAGGGAATGTCATGCTTCCAGCTTTATGTATTGGTGTTGTGGTTATTGTGACAAATAGAACAACATCTGTGGAGAATGACCAGCAGATAGAAGAACATCAGACTCAGGTACCGCGCAGGCTACGCATACCCCATCAGATGCCTGTGTTTTTCATGTGTATGGACATGGACTCCCTGTCTGATCAGGAGGTAGTGCAAATGTTTAGGCTGAACCACACTAACCTCATGATCCTTTATTTGCAGGTGAGTAGTGATTTGGAACCTACAACTGCACGGTCCCATGCATTGTCTGGGCAGCACAAATTATTGTGTGTCATCCACTTCATGGCAACAGGCTCTTTCCAGTCTTTGTTCAGAGTGGTTGGCATCTCACAGACAACCTTTTCTAGAAACTTATCTGATGTGTTAAGTGCCCTTAAAAATGTGTTGCATACATATATCTGCTTCCCCATCCAGGAGTTAGAGTTTGGTGACCTTAAGGTAGCCTTTTATAGACTCTCTGGACTACCTAATGTCTTAGGAGCTATAGATTGCACTCATATAGTGCTGAGATCACCCAAAAACAGGGCACAAGTGTCCACAAACTGACACCTATACCACTCCTTAAATGTGCAGATGGTCTATAATGGTAATTTGAAAATTATGTGTGCGTTGGCAGGTTATCCTGGTCATGTTATGACGTCTATATTCTGAGGCAATCCTACCTTTATCAGAATTTTGAAAATTGACAAATGCCAGAAAGATGGATTTTGGGTATCTAGCATTAATTTAAACAACCTCACAAATGTTTGAAAGTATGGGCTAATATTTTTTTATATTTAAAATAACTGTTTTGTACTAGTTTTTTTTTGTTTTTCTTTACAGGGAACTCAGGATATGGGTGTCACTCCTGGCTCTTGACTCCTCCGCTGCATCCTCAGACTCCTGCACAGCACAGATATAGGGGTCTATTTCCAAACTTAATTTCAAATTATTTGAAAATTAGCATTATTGCATAAAAATTAAGGTTTTTATATTTACAAACAATGGATCGCCATGGAAAATAGCAGTTTTGGCAATCCATTTAAACTTCAGGGCTCTCCGTCTGCCTGTTCTATTCAGAGCAGGATGGCGGTTGGTAATATTTTTTTGAAATGCCATTGTGGAGTTTTACACTACGCTCCCAGCATAAAACTAACTAATTCTGTGTTAGTTTTACTCCGTAAGCGGAGTGTAAAAGAGCGGCTATCTCAGCGATCTCCCCATATTCCCCCCTTTTCTTCCCCCTAATAGCTGTTATTAGGGGGAGGAAAAGGGGGGCATGTATGGGGAGACCGCTGGGATAAACCAAAGTTCGTAAATAAATAAATGTTTGGGTTTTTTTCAATATTTTTATAAAAAAATAATAATAAATACATTTAAAATATTAATAACAGTAAAAAAAATAAACAAAGAAGCTAAACTTACCTTTCCTGGAGACACATCCGACTCTGAAGATTTCAGAATCCCGAAATGAAGATAAAGCGCATGCAGTATGAATGAAGTATGAATGAAGTGTACTGCAATGAGCACAGAGATCATCGCGGGACTTCGCAGGGCAGGTAAGTTTTAGTAAATTTTATGAATGAAGCTGCCAGGAGAAGTGAGCCTGGAACAGCTTAATTCATTATAAAAAAGAAGCTCTATATAAATACACCCCATAATGAGGCGCACATAGCTACTAGAGTTGTGATAGAATGTACCTTTGGCTTGTTACAAATTAGGTTGAGGTATCCTTGATAAATCTGGTGGCGTGCTCCTCTACTGTCCTGAAAAGGTTTCAGACATTTGGCAGGCTGCTGTTTACTTTATAATTTATCTTTAAGCTAACCTAGTAATACAGTATAACAGAAATCACAATCTGGTGGGATGTAACTCCCTATATCAGGAGGTGCTACCTCAATAGTTTAAAAATTGTAAATTGGCAGAAACCTAACTGTCACACAGACATGGAAGTCAAAAGAAAACCACTTAAGAGGTATACATATATTCCTAATATTGCAAGAAATCACAATTCTCCACAGGAATCAACAATAATTTAAATATTCAAAAATGGTATTTAATGATACAATAGTTAATATCACTATAAGGCAAAATATTACAGCATATGAATAGAAAGGCATGTGTTGAACACTGGTGTGCAAAATTACATCCACATATTACTATATAATGCTGCAGAGCAACCCGTTATCTGGAACATGAAACTGACCTTAAGTTCCCCCATAGCGGCCAACACTTCACCTATTCCTAGGCAGTATCCTGTCCCTTTCTAATATGCAGGAGGAACGGGTCAGCACAGCAGCATGTGGTCAAAACGGAGCTGAAAAGAGAAAGCCACCTCCGGTGTATGTTCATCTAAATACTAATTATTGTTTTTCTTTTTTGTAAAGTAGAAATGGTTGATGTGTATCATGTTCATGTGTGATAAAGTGCATACTATGTAATTGTTTGGTAAGTTTCATAATCTGAAGATAAATATTTATCAATGACAACTCCAAATTGTATTTCAACATACAAATATTTCTTTTCAGACATAATGCAGAAATCCTGCATTTAAGTGTTTTCATTTGTATAAAACAAAAAAACCTTCCTGTAACCCAGCAATAAAATTGTTAAATAGAAAAAGAGATAAAGAGCCGTATTTTTATAGGTGCACAAATATCCAAGCTACTTTTTAAACAAATTTCGCTGTTTTTGTAACAATAAAAACACTTTTTTGCAATTTGATATAATCTTGGATATTTGTGCACCTATAAAAAACGGCTCTTTATCTCTTTTTCTATATAATTTGTTGTTTTGCCGTAGTGGTAGCACTATCCTGCTGTTTTTGAATATACATTACAGCAATTTAATGCTCACTGTCTAGTGCCTGAACTATTGTTGGATTTTAATAAAATTGTTAAGTAAACATGTTATGGCCAGAAAATGTTACATGGATTTTTAAGCTATCCTTGTATGCCAAACACACAATAGTAAACGTACAAAGATGACAGAAAAAATATATAAACATTATGATTCCGTTTACAATTATTTCTTACGTAAAGCTTTACGGCTTGGTGAAAGGCCAGGGACCCCTGTGTGACCACCCCTTTTCCTGACAGCACGCCTTGTAGGGTTGTTAGGGCCTGAACTGACAGGTGTGGTAGCTGTACTGGTATCTGCAGAAGAGCTTGCAATGTGAGCTATATTTGTAAGGTGTTGGTGCTGCATTTCTGCACGCACCTGCTGCACACTTGCGTTCACCTCCAGTATACTATTTTGTATTGTCTGTATTGCAGCAGTATTTTGATTACTTTTAACAATTTGTTGCTCCAATGCAACAGCTATACGATTAAGGCCAAAAGTTAGGATTCTGTTGGGTTTTTTTAAGACTCAAATCAATCCTCTTCATAAATGTGTCCTGTCTGGACATTAACATTTTTTGTATTTTTGTATTTTTTTTTTATAGAATTTGACATATCAGCAACAGCATCTATGGAAATAGGCTGTGTGGTTTGTACATGATTATCAGATATAATCTTGGGCTCAACAAACTGTATAGTAACATATGTGTTGTCCTCAGTTTCAGATTCAAAAGTTGGTCCTGGTTCTTCCAGCACAGCAGTGTGGCATGCTCCTGTAGAGTGTTATCAGGTCAGATTTATTCATTTAACATTAAATTATATAATCACCCTTTTATATATTATGTGTTAAATTTTTCGAGTTGTTTTGTTGGCAAAACAATATAATTGTTTTGTTTTAAAATAAACATGTATTTTTACAGTAAGGGCTAGATTTACTAAACTGCAGGAAAGTAAAAGTGGAGATGCTGTCCATAGCCAAAAAAATGAATATAGCTCTCACCTGCCTATTACATACTCAAAAATGTCAGGTAGATTATGATTGGTTGGTAAGGGCAAAATCTCCTTTTTACATTTTCCGCTGCTTAGTAAATCTGGCCACAAGACCTAATATTGTTCGTATGTATTGTTTATTTTGAAGCTGTTCCAATTTGAACTTGATAAGAATGGAATAGCTTGACATTTTAATTCATACTATTTTTAAAAAAAATTAGGTTGAATATAATGTTAAAATTAAAACTAAAAACACTTGACTAACATAATGACATTTTTTCAACAGATAATCATCATTAGGAGAAGAAGGCGGTAATGGTTGCGGAGTGACTGACCGACGAGGCAAATAACTTTGTTGTGATGGACTTGTTTGGGGATTTTAATTTAAAATGTTGAATTGTGTTTTTTGATTTAATATGTGTCTTGCTTAAGATTCATTGGATAAAAGCATAAACATTTTTGCTGCATGTCTCTAATTTTGTTAAATTATTAACAGTTACCCACTATGTAATAATGTCAAGTACCACTTTGCAAAGCATGTAGACACATAAACAACTAATATACATATTTTATCAGGTTTTTCAAAGTTTAGGATTAAACAATTAATTAGTGATGTAAATGTGCATTATGTATATATAACATTTAGCCCCCAAGATATCTTAAATGGTAAAAGATTATGTCCTTGAACATTTTCTAACGAAGCACCTTACAACCTTGCACAGTTGCCCTGTGTTACAACTGACAATGGTTCAAATTAGAGATGTGCAGGCTCGGTTCTAAGAGAACCGAGCCCACACGAACATCAGAGTCCGAGGCAGGATCCGAGCATAGCTCGGATCTCCCCTCGCGGCTCGGGTGACCTAACGTCACCCGAGCTTTCAAAAGCCCCGTCGGATCTCGCGGGGTTTTGACACTGCCGCGGAGGACGGAGGATGCAGGACGCGCTAAAGGTACTATAAAAGGGGGCACATGGCTGGGCACTATAAAAGGGGGCACATGGCTGGGCACTATAAAAGGGGGCACATGGCTGGGCACTATAAAAGGGGGCACATGGCTGGGCACTATAAAAGGGGGCACATGGCTGGGCACTATAAAAGGGGGCACATGGCTGGGCACTATAAAAGGGGGCACATGGCTGGGCACTATAAAAGGGGGCACATGGCTGGGCACTATAAAAGGGGGCACATGGCTGGGCACTATAAAAGGGGGCACATGGCTGGGCACTATAAAAGGGGGCACATGGCTGGGCACTATAAAAGGGGGCACATGGCTGGGCACTATAAAAGGGGGCACATGGCTGGGCACTATAAAAGGGGGCACATGGCTGGGCACTATAAAAGGGGGCACATGGCTGGGCACTATAAAAGGGGGCACATGGCTGGGCACTATAAAAGGGGGCACATGGCTGGGCACTATAAAAGGGGGCACATGGCTGGGCACTATAAAAGGGGGCACATGGCTGGGCACTATAAAAGGGGGCACATGGCTGGGCACTATAAAAGGGGGCACATGGCTGGGCACTATAAAAGGGGGCACATGGCTGGGCACTATAAAAGGGGGCACATGGCTGGGCACTATAAAAGGGGGCACATGGCTGGGCACTATAAAAGGGGGCACATGGCTGGGCACTATAAAAGGGGGCACATGGCTGGGCACTATAAAAGGGGGCACATGGCTGGGCACTATAAAAGGGGGCACATGGCTGGGCACTATAAAAGGGGGCACATGGCTGGGCACTATAAAAGGGGGCACATGGCTGGGCACTATAAAAGGGGGCACATGGCTGGGCACTATAAAAGGGGGCACATGGCTGGGCACTATAAAAGGGGGCACATGGCTGGGCACTATAAAAGGGGGCACATGGCTGGGCACTATAAAAGGGGGCACATGGCTGGGCACTATAAAAGGGGGCACATGGCTGGGCACTATAAAAGGGGGCACATGGCTGGGCACTATAAAAGGGGGCACATGGCTGGGCACTATAAAAGGGGGCACATGGCTGGGCACTATAAAAGGGGGCACATGGCTGGGCACTATAAAAGGGGGCACATGGCTGGGCACTATAAAAGGGGGCACATGGCTGGGCACTATAAAAGGGGGCACATGGCTGGGCACTATAAAAGGGGGCACATGGCTGGGCACTATAAAAGGGGGCACATGGCTGGGCACTATAAAAGGGGGCACATGGCTGGGCACTATAAAAGGGGGCACATGGCTGGGCACTATAAAAGGGGGCACATGGCTGGGCACTATAAAAGGGGGCACATGGCTGGGCACTATAAAAGGGGGCACATGGCTGGGCACTATAAAAGGGGGCACATGGCTGGGCACTATAAAAGGGGGCACATGGCTGGGCACTATAAAAGGGGGCACATGGCTGGGCACTATAAAAGGGGGCACATGGCTGGGCACTATAAAAGGGGGCACATGGCTGGGCACTATAAAAGGGGGCACATGGCTGGGCACTATAAAAGGGGGCACATGGCTGGGCACTATAAAAGGGGGCACATGGCTGGGCACTATAAAAGGGGGCACATGGCTGGGCACTATAAAAGGGGGCACATGGCTGGGCACTATAAAAGGGGGCACATGGCTGGGCACTATAAAAGGGGGCACATGGCTGGGCACTATAAAAGGGGGCACATGGCTGGGCACTATAAAAGGGGGCACATGGCTGGGCACTATAAAAGGGGGCACATGGCTGGGCACTATAAAAGGGGGCACATGGCTGGGCACTATAAAAGGGGGCACATGGCTGGGCACTATAAAAGGGGGCACATGGCTGGGCACTATAAAAGGGGGCACATGGCTGGGCACTATAAAAGGGGGCACATGGCTGGGCACTATAAAAGGGGGCACATGGCTGGGCACTATAAAAGGGGGCACATGGCTGGGCACTATAAAAGGGGGCACATGGCTGGGCACTATAAAAGGGGGCACATGGCTGGGCACTATAAAAGGGGGCACATGGCTGGGCACTATAAAAGGGGGCACATGGCTGGGCACTATAAAAGGGGGCACATGGCTGGGCACTATAAAAGGGGGCACATGGCTGGGCACTATAAAAGGGGGCACATGGCTGGGCACTATAAAAGGGGGCACATGGCTGGGCACTATAAAAGGGGGCACATGGCTGGGCACTATAAAAGGGGGCACATGGCTGGGCACTATAAAAGGGGGCACATGGCTGGGCACTATAAAAGGGGGCACATGGCTGGGCACTATAAAAGGGGGCACATGGCTGGGCACTATAAAAGGGGGCACATGGCTGGGCACTATAAAAGGGGGCACATGGCTGGGCACTATAAAAGGGGGCACATGGCTGGGCACTATAAAAGGGGGCACATGGCTGGGCACTATAAAAGGGGGCACATGGCTGGGCACTATAAAAGGGGGCACATGGCTGGGCACTATAAAAGGGGGCACATGGCTGGGCACTATAAAAGGGGGCACATGGCTGGGCACTATAAAAGGGGGCACATGGCTGGGCACTATAAAAGGGGGCACATGGCTGGGCACTATAAAAGGGGGCACATGGCTGGGCACTATAAAAGGGGGCACATGGCTGGGCACTATAAAAGGGGGCACATGGCTGGGCACTATAAAAGGGGGCACATGGCTGGGCACTATAAAAGGGGGCACATGGCTGGGCACTATAAAAGGGGGCACATGGCTGGGCACTATAAAAGGGGGCACATGGCTGGGCACTATAAAAGGGGGCACATGGCTGGGCACTATAAAAGGGGGCACATGGCTGGGCACTATAAAAGGGGGCACATGGCTGGGCACTATAAAAGGGGGCACATGGCTGGGCACTATAAAAGGGGGCACATGGCTGGGCACTATAAAAGGGGGCACATGGCTGGGCACTATAAAAGGGGGCACATGGCTGGGCACTATAAAAGGGGGCACATGGCTGGGCACTATAAAAGGGGGCACATGGCTGGGCACTATAAAAGGGGGCACATGGCTGGGCACTATAAAAGGGGGCACATGGCTGGGCACTATAAAAGGGGGCACATGGCTGGGCACTATAAAAGGGGGCACATGGCTGGGCACTATAAAAGGGGGCACATGGCTGGGCACTATAAAAGGGGGCACATGGCTGGGCACTATAAAAGGGGGCACATGGCTGGGCACTATAAAAGGGGGCACATGGCTGGGCACTATAAAAGGGGGCACATGGCTGGGCACTATTAAAGGGGGCACATGGCTGGGCACATAGAGTGGACACATAGACCTACAGATACAACCGGCCCTTTGATGGGGACCAAACTGCTGATGCGGCCCCCGATGAATTTGAGTTTGACACCCCTGGTCTATATGGTCCAACAGCATTAACAACAAGTGCTGTTTCCTTTAATAGGATGTGTGTGCAGCTTGGCTACTAAGAATTTGCTCATAGACTGGCATGTATGAGAAAACAATTTTCATAGATGGAGAACCTATATTTCTCCCATATTTTCTTTTCTTTTCTAGTATTTTGTCTGTCTGGTCCTCAGGGTTATTGGATCCAGACCCCTGTATGCTTTCCGTATGTGCGGGTGTCTGTCTGTCTGACAGAGAGATGGGAGTGTACCCCCTGTCACTCCCCTCTCTCGTGCGGGCTTTATGGTAGCTTATGCTGCCCTAAGCCTTCCTTATGTCAATCTGTATGGTCCGTACGACTGCTGATCCAAACAAGTGAGAATAATAGCCCCCTCCCACACTGTAAAAGTAGCATGCTTCCACCCACCCACTTTAGCAGGCGGAGGGGAAGCACGGACCACTTCAAAGGAACTATTGTAACACTAGCATAATATCTGAAGGGCACATGGCCCTCCAGTCACATCAGGCCACTTACGAACCTTGCATGCGTAAGTGACCTGTCGTTCTCAGGTCTGGATCCGGCCCATTATGTTTTATAGTAATCGCTGCACTTTCATCACTGCGAGTTTATGGCGACAAATTCACCAAGCATCGACGTCAAATTTAAATCACCATGATAAATCGCAATTAAATTGTGGCGATATATGGCGATCTCAAATCATCCCAAAAAATCACACTTCAGTAAATCTTGGCCCAGGTCTTCCTCATATCTGGTGAATGTAAGACTGTAAATGTGGGTACGCACTACATGGTTTTCACAAGAGTATTGTGCAGATCACACAATAAACAAGTGTTTTCTGTGATACGTGATCCATGTGTACACTTCACACAATAATGCAGAATAGTTTCAAAGAACATCAGATTGTTTGATCTAATCTTTTATGGTCTTTGATGGTCTTATATTACCATCAACAATAAAACAATGTCAGAAGAAAGATAAAGGGAAAAAAAATCACAGAGTTGTTGGTAACACATATCATGTAGTGTGAAACCAGCTTAAGTTATACAATCTCCTGTAGGTCTTCTTGAAAGTGTTACCTCATTTTTCCATGTTGCATGGATGGTCTGACAGGTTTGACCTGCGTACGCTTTGGCCCATAGCTTTATCTGCCTATTCTATATTTATATAGGCATGTTAATTAGTTTTTGGGATACGCACTGCTCAAACTCCCATTTTACTGTGTGTCCTTCCCAGAAAGGGTTTGCACACATAAGGCCTGGAAAATACACAAGTAATTACAGTGAACCTATTTGAAAAGAAAAGATCCTAGGTTATGGGGCTGCAGCAGCCAAGGTCCCAGTCTGGGGGAGCGAATTGACTCTGGCACGCCCCCAACCCCGCACGGGCATGCAGGCACTCTGGCACAGGGTTGGAGACTGACATTGTGAAAAGCCAATCGGGACTCGCCGCATCACTGTCTCCGCCTCCCAAGTGGAGAGCGGTACAGGAAAAGCAGAGGGAGTGTGCGTGGGGAAGGAGAAAGTAAGGCCGGCGTTTCAAGCTGAGGAGAGCAGCGGACTGAGGGTTGAGAGGACAAGAGCCATGGGGATTGGTGAGATTAACTACTGCTGGACCACCACTGTGTGAGGCACTGATTTGGGCAGTTACTATGTGTTAGTTTTATGGGCTGCACCGAGACCCCTAGACAACTAGCACAGCAGTCCCCCTGGTAATTAACCCCGAGAATATCTGGCCCTGTTACAGCAGTCTCCGTGGTGATTAACCCCTGGAATATTGGGCCCTGTTATAACAGTTCCTCTAAGTATTAACCCCTGAAATACCTGACCCTGTTACAGCAGTCCCCTTGGTGACTAAACCCTGGAGATTAGTTTTGCATTAACTGCACCTGGTTAGTTCCAGTCACTGAACATAGTAAACAGTTTGTTAAATAGCGTGACAAGGTGTTTTGTGGAGTTATTGTAAGTAGGTGCATGAAGTGAGGTTCGAGATTTCCCAAGGGGGAAACTCTGCTAGCTATTACTGAGCAAGGTTCATTGTGCTGGAATACACAGGTAAGTCCATGGCAGTAGAGTAGAGCACTGTTATGCTAGAGGTGGGCTGTTGTGCTTCTTCCTCCAGGAACAGGTAACATCACGGATGGAAGTGGATGCGTCTGGACTTATGATGTGTATTGTTTGTGTGTGTACCAGTCCTCAGTAGTCCTTCACTAGTAGTGGGTTAAGGTGCGGTGGTTACCCTGGTGTGGTTCGCCAAGCATACGCTCAGTATTCGCTCCCTAGGCCAGAGAACAAGCAAGGTCTTTTCCACTCGGAGGGTGAAGGAGATCTGTTTCCCGGGGAAGCATCAGACATTCATCCAGGTTTAGTATAAGTAACTAAGTTTCTGTTTATTCTATTTTTAGTTTCTATTTATAGATCAGAAGCAGATACGACACTGCGGCAGATAAAATCTGTTGAGTCTTCGGAGAGAGGTTACACATGTGGCAGCGTCAACAAAGGTTACGGTGAGCACCTAACCAACATTTTTGTGCTACTGGCTTTACATATACTTGACGCTGTTTGCATTCCTTTTTTGTTGTAAAAGAAGAATTGCAGCAGTCTTTTAAGAAGCCACAGTCTTTTGGAGGGGTCCTGGTGAACAGAACAGATTTCTGAAGAATAAATAAAAAATAACAATGATTGGAAAAATAGTAATATCAGTGCCAGGTTCAAAAAGTGCTTCTAAAAGTGCTTCTAACAATTCAAATCTGTGGAACAGCAACAAATCTAATTTGGTTCTATTAAGCAGCAATCGTGGGAGTGACCAACTCCCTCAAAACCAACAATAGAAATAAAAAAAGGATGCGCTTTGAATATATTCTGCCAACTGTATTAAAATTCTTATCCATATAAAATAAATCATGCACTTGCATTTGGTAGATTTCTAAAGAGAGAGAGCCAGATACAGAGTTTCTGTAAAATGTAGTCCTTGAAGATGAATAATAAAAAAATGATTCTTCTTCCTTCTATTAATTGTCTTCCAACTTGGATAAAACAATTATAGGTTTCAGAGAGAACTTCAAACTCAGAGCTCCAATGGTTTGAGTTGGAATAAAGTCACTTGTTTAGTGCATTCAAATAAAGATATTCTCTTGAATGTAGTATCAGTCAAAATATTTAATGCATTTAGAAGATTTTACAACAAAGTTCAAATAATTGCAAAACAAAAGCTTACAAAGTTATTTCTTATATTATGTATGTATTGTGTGTGTATTTCAGAGCAAATGTCTCTTAAAATGTATATGTATGTAGAAGCTCATTCAGCAGCTTATATGTAGCAATGTGTCCGTGTGTGTGTGTCTGTGCAAGAGTGTCCCAGAGTCCGTGTGACCTAAGAATGTCTCAGATATATCCAGATATCTCTTTGTCTGCTAACCTATATGAAAACCAGTAAGAACTGGTTTCTACACATGGTCCTGAAAACCTAACAGCCCCCATACTCCTGAGAAGTCTACATCAACTACCACCAATTCTCCTGAGACTTAAAACCAGATGTGGGCTAAAGACCACCTATAGTGCCT
>WWET01004384.1:11412-23122 GCA_011038615.1 Limnodynastes dumerilii | reverse complement strand
TGCCACAAATTGCCAGATAAGTTTCAATAAATGCTGAAGCTACATAAACTATAACAGGGTTGACGACTTTTAGCAGCTTCCCTCCGGGAAATGTCATTGAGCCCCGTCCCTTGATCATTATTATTTTTTTTAATGGGGATGTGGGCAGGGCTTGATGGCGCAAATTGCCGGGCAGGGGGGCATTACTTGAGGCTGTGGTTTCTAAGGGCCTCATTTACTAAAGTTGATTTTTTACAGTGATTCCACATCGATCATCATCGCTGTGTTTAAGCAGTGATTTTTTTTTTTTTTTATTTGCAGCATTTACTATGCCCAAATTTTTCCCATCGATGTAGAATCGCTTTTGAAAAGCACGGCGATTCTCCATCTCAAAATCGGCATGCATTTTCCTATCACTTATCCTGCTGATGCATATACTATTATAAGGAAAAGCATGGCCATGTGTTTGTGGCCATGCTAATCCTTATAGTAGTATAAGCAGCAGCCTGATAAGTGATAGAAATGTTCCTGCAAATGTATAATGTGTCCGTGTAAAAAGTTAAAAAAATAAATGACCTAACCCTACATGTTACCCCTGACTAAAATGTGTGTCGCTAGCTTTCTAAGGTGGCCACCATTACAAAATGTCCCCTAAAGTGTATAATGTAAGTGTAATGTGTAATGAAAAAAAAAATGTTGTGACTCACTGTTTAGCAGTCATCTGTCTTGGGATGACTTGCTTGGATTTTAATCTTCTTCTGCAGATCTTCTTTCAAAGTTGCTTGGAGAGTCTTGTCTGCTTGCTTGCAAAAGGTCATACGGTGCTGGCATCAGGTCTTCAGCCTCTTTTGGCCCTTTGGACGGTGCGCCCCTTCCTGAGGCGCACCCGGGGGGGGTTCTGGTTGCCCTGAAACCCACCAGATTGAAAATGTAATAAAAAAAAATTGAAAAATGTGTAAAAACAAAAATTTTGAAAAGGGGGCGTGGCTTCACGGGTCCCGCAAAAAGGGCATGGCCCCCATGTGAGGCAGACTGACATGGAGGAAGATGGTCCTGGCCTGTGCTGCAATAGGAAAGCAGGTGGCAATGGAAAATGTTTCACAACAAATTCAACAGTGCTTATGCACTGACACAAGCTCTGGTCCATTGTGTTATGTGCTCTAGTAATGCATTGTATAATGCTATTGCTATTAGATCTATTCCTGCAATATAAAACTACTATTTTACTGTGAAATAACTAAATAATAAATTACTTAAAAGATATAAAAAACGACTTGTTACAGACAATAACAACGCAATTCTGTTTTTGTAGGTTTCTTTTATTTTTAAATCTACATTATAAACTTTCTGCTTTCACAAGGAACGTTAATGGATGTCTTAGATATTTTGGCAGTCAGATAGTACGACCATATTATTAGTATTATCATTGTGTTTTTTTAACATCATATAAATTAGCTCTTTACAATTTTAAACAGTACTTCAACTTCTGCCACATTACAGTCTAATTCCCTACTCACACTCACAGGCTAGGGGTAATTTAACTTATTTGTCCCGTTTTCAGCTCTAAAATGTTGAGAGGTATGCTAATATACCCCACATGTATTACACAAATTGGAAACGCCCCTTTCAAATCCTACATTTGCCACTGTCTTCATCCTTGGTGTCCCCGCTGTTAAAGACCGGGCTGTCGCTAGGGGGCCCCCTTTTATAGGTAAAATGATGTCACCGACATTTGGGGGCTCTAGTGATTGCTCTAGTGTCAGTGACGTTTAAAGGGGGCCCCCTAGTGACAGCCCAATCATTAGCAGCGGGGACACTGAGGACGAAGAAGGGATGCGTTGCCAGAAGAGGCCAAAGACCTGATGCCAGCACTGGATGACCTTCTGCAAGCAAGCTAACAAGCCTCTCCAAGGAACTTTGAAAGAAGATCTGCAGAAGATTAAAATCCAAGCAAGTCATCCCAAGATAGATGACTGCAGGCACGAGGGAGGGAGACTTTTGGATGGTTGTGGGTGGTTGCCTAGCAACCACCAGCTGAGAGGAACGCGAGTCGCAGCATGAGGGAACCAGGGGATGCGAGCCGCAGCACGAGAGGGCCTGGAAGCTTTCCATGCACGAGGAGAGGCAAAAGGGAAGCGGTTAAGGCGGTTAGTCGGTCAGTTCATAGCTGAGGGGAGAAGAGGAAGGTCACGCTGGCTAAAGGAGCTAGTGAGAGAGAGAGAGAAATTGCTAGTGAGAGTTGTGGGGACAGAGAAAGGTAGTGGAGAGCAGTGGAGAAAGTGAAAGGGGAAGATCTGGAGAAGTAGCTGTCGGCAGAGGAACGGAGAGAGTGAATATTGTGGCGACTGAGAAGCTGGTGTAAAATGGCAGTCGGAGGGAGCTGAGGCAGTGAACAAGTGGAAAGCTGATGTATTGGAGGAGCAGGAGCTGGGGCGGTGAGCAGACAGCAAGCGTTCATATAGGAGGAGCAGGAGCTGAGCAGCAGTTGGAGGGAGCTGTGGCGGTGAGCAGACAGCAAGCGTTTATATAGGAGGAGCAGGAGCTGAGTAGCAGTCGGAGGGAGCTGAGGCGTTGAGCCGACGGAGAGCTGAGCCAAGGAAATTCAAGTGAGAGTTCTAATAGTAGAGCTTCTTAAAAGTGGCATGAACTGCTACAAGATGTGCTGAAGTGACAAATGTGAAACAAAGTTGCTCTAAAGTTTAGTTAGAAGCCTTTAATGTGACGAGTGAAGATAAAGCCACATCTAAAGTAAAAGACTTTAATATTAAGCCGAGGATAAAGTGCCCAATGCTTATGTACAGCCATGCTATTAAAGTGTCAATCGCAGATATATAGAAGCTTATAAAGTGACAAGCGGAGATCACGTCATCGCGTTGAAGGGACAAGTGTGAGCAGCGAGCAGCGGACAAAGAATAAAGTGCAAACAGCAGGTCGCTGGGACAAAGTATTATCAACTTTTGTGTTAAGTGGAAAATTGCTTAGAGGTGACGGTTGTGGACTACAGACTTGAGATCGCAGAGTAGCGTTCAAAGCGCCAGATACCGCAACTTGAATATAGGGTTCGGTGCAGAAAACATTAAAAGAAGAAAACTCACTGACTGCTTTATTTATGGTCAAAACTTTGGGAAGTTTCATTGTTTTAGGAACATTTAGAAGTTAGGTTAGGAGCGAGTAAAGTTTATAAGGCATTCAAAGTAAAATTAAAACTCATATCAAATTCGTTACTTATCCTCATGCAGGTAGGATAAACTGTTTGCTGTGTCTTTGTTGTTATCTTTTTAATAAACGTGTGAAGTAAATAGAGGATGAGAGAAGTTGATATTTTTGTCATCTGTTACAAAGTAAACTGATGGAGTTGGTGGTTTAGGGGCTGATTTAGAGTTACACTTCCGCCTTTTTTTAGGTGCAAGTGTAGAGCTGAGCAATACCATGTTGAATTGCAAGGTGAGGCAGCTTTAAATTGTAAAACCAGAAATAAAATTAGAAGGTGAAGTTTCTTCGCTCAACTCTATTTTATAGAATAAACATAAAACTATGCAGTATTTTAGTTCTATGTGTAAAAGTAATGTATTTTCACTGCATGCAAATTTTTTTACATTAATTAACACCCTCTACTTTGAAAAATGGTTTAGCCGAGCTGTACACTTCCACCTAAAAAAAGGTGTAAGTGCATCTCTGAATCAGCCCCCTAGTTATAGTGGTAAAATTGCATTATCATTTACTATAGATTGTAATAATTAACTGTTATACATTGTAGTTTCTTAGAGACTTTGGGCCTGATCCAGCGCTACGAAAATTCGCACGACGGGCGAATGCGAACGTACGCTCGGGCGTATCAACATACACGCCCCTAACACTCCCATAGTAAAGTCCCTGCTTACGGCGGCTATACCCTACACTGGGTACGACCGTCGCCCGTACGAAAATTCGCAGAAAATACGCTGAGCGTACGGGCTTAGCACGCCCATACTGTACAATTTAAATGGCTATCCCCGCCTCCCTGTAGTAAAACGGGCGCCCAGCCGACCATCGTAAAAAAAATACGCCCCGCGAGCGAAAAATACGCTAACAATACGCCCGCTATTCGCTCATGACGCTCGGGCGACCGGAAGCTGTCATACTGGGCATGCGCATTGCAAATTTTTTCCCGAAAATTCGCATACGCTCGTCGTACGCTCGCTTGCGATCGTTGCTCTGGATCAGGCCCTTTAAGAGAAAGAAAACTATTTACTCTGAAATCTTGAATCGGTTGTGATAGGCTAAACCGTGATTGTGGTTGAATCAAATTTTGTTCATTACATGATAAAGAAAGAAAAGAAAGAAAAAAAATTACCAATATTTACAGAAAAAGTAAAGAAATATTTAACTACCAAATTGTTGTCGGTCTCATTTTCTGCTGTAGTTGATCGCCAGTATATTTTATTATTATTCCTTAGTAAAGCAATAACTTGGCTAAAACTAGGTTTTTAGTGCATTACATTTCCATTACACATTACATTTACATTATACACTTTAGGGGACATTTTGTAACAGTGGCCACCTTATACAGCTAGCGACACACTAAGGGACATTTTCTACACATTTTAGTCAGGGGTAACATGTAGGGTTAGGTCATATATTTTTGCAAGGTTTATGTGAGTACTTTTTAACTTTTTACACGGACACATTACACATTTGCAGGAACTTATCAGGCTGCTGCTTATACTACTATAAGGATTAGCATGGCCACAAACACATGGCCATGCTTTTCCTTATAGTAGTATATGCGTCGGCAGGATAAGTGATAGGAAAATGCTTGTAGTGTTTTTTTACTGTTTTTCTATTAAAGTGTGAGACGATTTCTAGGAATTCGCCTCTCACAGGAGGCGCTTTGTTTTCCAAGCCCTCCAACATCGCACTAGAGGCGATTTAGTGAATTTACCGTGTTATATGTTTAACATTAGAAAAATCGGGACTGGGAGGATAGAGCGATGTAAGGCGATTTGATTGTGAAAAAGCCCAAAGTCCCGGGACTTTGGCTTTAGTAAATACAACGATGCAAAAATAACAGCTAAAGTCCTGGGACTTTGAGCGATTTCAAAAAATTGACTTGAGTAAATGAGGCCCTATGAAACCACAGTCCTCAAGTCCCTTGCGGGAGATTTGCAGGCTCTCAGGATACCGGGAGAACTGCTCGAATTTTGGGAGTTTCCCGGACATTCTGGGAGAGTCGGCAACCCTGAGCTATAACTGTCACTTCTTTGCAGCTACATATTCTTTTTAGTAAATGGAGCCCTTGATATTGTCCTCTTATATTATGACTGGCTGCACTATGGTTACTATAAATAAAAGGAGTTACATGATAGATGATCATGAATAAAATTATGAGAGCCAATTAAATGTTATTAGAAAAATAATAACACAGTCTTTGTTTACAAAATGTTATACTCTCACAATGCCTAATCTGTAATCATATTCCAGCTTTCATGGAAATTAGCTGGTTAGTGTAAGGATCAGATTCATATAAATGCTTCTGTGACTTAAGCCATGGAAACCACATTACAAAGTTCAATATTGCTTGCAGAGTCCTGCTGGGCTGGATGTTCTCTGATTTGATTACACTGTCAGATGGGCACAAATGCAACACATGGCTTCTGCAAATAGATGGGCTGCTTACTGACAGCTTCTCATAATTCATATTTAATGTGGGGCACAGATATCTGTTTTGTACTCCACAGCAGAGTCAATAAAAAAATACAAATGTAAAAAATAAACAAAAAATAAACAGAACAAAACTTAATCATATAAAATTTAAAATGTGTAAAGTATTTTGAATGAATTTTTTTTACATGATCATATGTTCATTATACATTAATACACTAATACACCCGACTATAGGAACAGTAGAGCTGTTTATACCCTTCAAGGATTTTTGGTCTCAGCAGAAAGTGACCCGATCAGAAGTGGGATCTGAGCCAGGAATTAACAGGCCAGTAGTTCTGCTTGCATTAAGGGACAGGAAGACATTGGCTATATGTATTATCACCTATACCTCCTGACTGGAGTTTCCTCATCTTACCAACTCCATAGCGTGTTCAACAGTAATGAAAGCTTAGGGTCTCCAACTCAATGATTCCCTGAAGGCAGCTATGCAGACTTGCAGAGATGCAAAGCTTTCATTTCTTTGTCACTGTTGTATATTTCCATAATTATGGAGTCAGCGCAATGGTGAAGCCAAGAGGTTGAAATACAGGTCTCATTACACCCACACACTACAAGAAAAAGTAACTTTGCGGCTGATCTGTTTTAGGAATGACATAAGAAGAAATGATCAGACTCAAGTGTTTTAGAACCATTTTATCAATGTTAGCAGGAAAAAAATCTTGTCTACACACAACAACTACTTGATTACAGGATGATTGGACCAATTATCACTCTACTATATTAAAACTAAAGTAAGTGTAGAGACACCAGAGGTTTTGCCGCACCAGCCAAATAAATCAAGAAAAAGGTGTCAGTAATATCTGAAACCCTCAAATGAGACTCAATGGGCGCACACCTAATATATAAGAGAGGCAGAGTCAATGATCACTTTTTTAAAAAGTTATATCTTTAATTGATTATATAATATAAAAAACATAAGGGTGAGTGTATGAAATCATTGTGTGTTCTGTTTTTTAACCGCTTCCTCTTTAATCCATTTGACTCTTAGATGTACCTTCTATGAGCTGTCACTTTCCGATTGGCTAAAGGCCGCTATATTAGAGGCACCTGAAACGGAAATACACACCCTTGACAAAGCCTTTCCACAGGGCGAAACGCACGTTGGGTGGCCGGACAGCAGTTTCTTGCGGCAATGCCTTCCATGTGCACTGGTGGATCGCTGCACTGCTAGTTCTCTCTTTTGTATTTTTCTCTTTTTAGCAACCCAGGAGGCACCAGCACACTCGAGGACAGGGTAGGGTAAGAGTTACTGCACGGAGGTGCTAAGTGTGGTCGTGAGGCTGCTAGTATTTCTATTAGGGTCTCCTTGCTGCATTAGTTAGAGTGCGGTGATCTCCTGGTGTTATGTGCTTTTTTGAGATGTATAGCCATTTTTGCTGTATGTGTATGTCTATGTCTGAATATTTACGCCCTCATGTTTTTATATTATGTAATTAATTAAAGATATAACATTTTTTTTAAAAGCGATCATTGACTCTGCCTCTCTTATATAGGTGTGCGCCCATTGAGTCTCATTTGAGGGTTTCAGATATTACTGACACCTTTTTCTTGATGTGTAAAGTAAGTGTAGCATCTACGTGCATATTTTTACAATTTGTTAAACTGCGTATGAACCCAAATATTCACACGGAAACCTTTTTTTTTACATATACGGACGTCAGACTTAGGACTAATGCACACATCGGCATGGAACGAGTTGAATGCGTGGCTAGAGGGGCAAGACTCTTAATTCAAATGAGCAACACACTGGCTACTGATGTACAGTATGGGCAATCCTACAGAGTTAGGCAGTTAGGACTGATTCACAAGTGGGAGTGTCTTGCGTAAACTAACATACGCACAGGAAAAGTTAAGGTAGCCCTCGACCATTCGTAAGTTGAAGAACCGTATTGTTTGCTGAGCATGCGCAGTAGTAAAATTCACTAAACACCTGACATATATATTATACGTCCGGTACTCTGAATACGGGCCTAAGTCTTTTCCCCCCACAGCCTAACCCTAAGTCCCCAGAGAGTGTTACTCACCTCTCCAGCTGTCCAGCAGCCATGTTTCCTAAAAAATGAGCTTATCGCATACTCACCCATTAATAAAGAAAAAATCTAAAACGGCTGTCATTCGAAATAAAGACAGCCAAGAAACAACATTCGACTGTCCCTACTTCGTAATAACGGGCATCGCTGTGAGGACTTGCAAAGATAATTAAAGGATGTGCTGTTTTCAGAAAACAAATGTTTTACTTTTCCAAAGCTTAATTAGTGCATTTAGTTACGTATCTTTAAATCATAAGCAAATTTAAGCACATAAACTTACGACTGAGTCCCAGATAAAAAACGTACCTAATTATATGCAGGAAAGACTTACGTTCTTACTTTGCACTCCCGACACAGGGGAAGTGGTTAACCAGGTTCTTTATTTTCTCTGAATCGGCATTGCAGGTTTTTTGCATGCGTATATTTAGGAAAGATCACAATTTTACTCTTAGTGTGAATACGATCCTTAATGATTTAATGTTAGGCTTAACAGAAGTTAGAAAGTGGCAAAGTTCAATAGGTGACAGAGGCTCTGTAGGGTCTAAATTTGTCTCCTACCACTTAACATATAAACATTTTATTAACAAGAATGATATGAAAACAAGCTCTGCTCAATAATGCCATGTCAAATTAATATAAAAAACAAGGTACCTCTGACATGATAGTAGAGATGTAGTTTACATAATCAGGACTCACTTCAGTTCTTCAGCATCAAACAATTGTAGTCACTGGACTACACAGTGTTTGATCTTACTCTAATTTGATTATCTTCAGTGTTTACATATACAGAAAACTCTATTTGCCATGCTAGCAACTTAATTAAATTTAAATATTTGTGGTAACTCATTAATAACAATAAATAACAGATAAAAAGAATGATATAGCTTGAGTGCAGATGACTAGAGAGAGTGCATTTCTTTGTGTTTTGTGTGTTAAAATGATTTGGTGTGAGATTATAAAATCTGAATAAGCCAAGGCTTGTTTTTACAGTGTTTTCCTAGAACCTAATTGTTTAATTGTATTCGGTATTCCTTTCTTGGTCTGCTAGAATATGCCCAGGCAAGGATAGAACAGCTTATTGCAGTCGAAATAACAGTAAAAGCAGACAATAGGCAACTTGGTATACTTTAAGGACTTATATGATTGCGACTTAAGACTTCCCACCAAAATGGTTCAGAAACCTCAGATACCCATAACCCTAGACACCCTCATACATACATAGAAAAAACTCTTTAACATACTACTCTGTCCTCCCCACATGCTCATGATTAAGGCTCTTCTCACATGTCTTCTCGCAGTGCCTAATTAAGGGGACAGAGGACTGAACTAACATGACATGCTGATATAGAGTGCTGAGCATAGCTAACTGTAAATAGTTCATAATAGATGGCCCAAAAGATCTAGGGTCTAATTTTGTTTAAAGTGGGGGCTGAACAAAATCTAAAGCTAATTGTGGGTTTATGATGTAAAGGGGGAGCTGTAGACATAGCTTATCTACTGGATTTAAGAAATGCTCCTGTACTGCAGAGCGCCTCTGGAGGTAGTCCCGTTCCCTTGCAGACTTTCTCCACTTCAAGTTCATGCTCTCTTCTTTTAGCTCTGCCCTCGCCCTTGCCAAGCAATCCTTCTTTAAGTCACTCATTCTCTCCCAATCATCTAACCCACGTAGCCTCTTTGCCACCTTCAACTCTCTTCTGTCTCCCCCCTCCTCTCCTCCTCTTTCTCTCCATTTCTGCCTCTGACTTTGCCACCTTCATCACTTCCAAGATAGACTCCATCAGAAGCTTCTTCTCCTCTACCGTCACCTCTCCTCCATCTCAATCTCCACCCTCTCTTCTCCTCCCTTGCCACCCACCAATATCTACCTTCATTCCCACCTCAGCTGAAGAAATTCACTCACTACTTTTGTCATACACTCCATCAACATGCTCACTAGATCCCATCCCCTCTAATCTTCTCCGGTCTCTCTCTCTCTCCACCTGCTCCCATCTTGCTCACCTCTTTAATTTATCCCTCTCATCTGTCTCCTTCCCCTCCCCCTTTAAACATGCTCTTGTCTCCCCCATCCTTAAAAGACCAAACATTGACCCCACTTCACCCTCCAACTACTGACCTATCTCTCTGTTACCATTCGCCTCCAAGATAAGGGAGGAGAGATAGGGGGCGGTGGAGGAGGAGAAAGTCTTGTAAATTGTGGTGAGAAGCTTGAAGAGAATTCTGAAAGGGACAGGTAGCCAGTGTAGAGATTGACAGAGAGTGGAGGTGGAGGCAGTGAAGCGAAGGGTGTGGAGCAGGAGAGGGTGATCAACGGTGTCAAAGGCTGCCGATAGATCCAGAAGGATGAGAAGGGAGAAGTGGCCCTTAGATATGGCAGAATGGAGATCATTTGTGACCTTAGTTAGGGCAGTTTCAGTGGAGTGCATGGGGCGGAACCTAGATTGGAGAGGATCCAGGATGGAGTTGTCGGCAAGGTAGCCGATTAGACGCTTGTATTGTTGCCATCTCATTCAGTAACTATCCATATTGGGTTTAACTTTCTCCTTCTCGCTGCTCTTCCTGGGAGCAGAGGCAGAGGTGGAGGAAGGGGCTGCAGCAGCTGATGCCATCTTTCCTCTTCTCTAGCTGGAGGCAGAGGCAGAAGAGAAGGTCTGGAAGAAGGTCTGGAGGAAGGTCGTCCTCGAGGGGGCGGAGCTATGCAAATTTCTTCCCGATGGGCAGGGAAGAGCAGGATCTGCCGAGAAGAGTTTCTTCCGCTGGGTCGATCTAGCAGCTTCCTCCCATCGGTCGAAGTCGGCAGCAGTCCACACCACCAAAGACGATCTTTCCTCGTCGCAGTCTTCGTGCTTCCTCGGCCAGTAGGCTGACTATGGTGGCAGGTCCCCGAAGGAACAGTAAAGTCAGCCACCTATCTGTCTCAAAAGGGATGAGTTCCTCACTGGCGTTATCTCAAGGGTGAGAAGCAATAAAGACTGCCAGGTGTTGGCCCTGATAAGAACAGATACTACACTTGATCTTAGCCAAAAGGCCGAGGAGCGATCTTCTTTTAGTTCACTTGTACTTCCTGGTCATGACCTGCCTCTTCTTAACATAAATGAAAGAATGTAAGCCAGCTGCTTACCTCTCTGGTCCATGATCTCAGAACGGCAACACTTAGGTCCACCTATATTTTTCTGTATGTTTGAGCAATGCATGTATATTGGCAATACAAGTTGCCAAGCACTTGTAGTACATGATAGGGCAAGAGAAAATGAAACTCCAAGAAGACTGCTGTCACAGACTGGCCTAAACCAGGAAGATGCAGCTGAGAACTTTGCTTGTTCTAGAAGTGTACTATCACTGGTGAGCAGAATGATGTGACTGTTGGGGTATAATATGTAATGTGGGGGAATGGTGTAACTGTGGTGATGTAATATGTTATGTGGAAAGAGTAATGTGACTTTCTGATGTAATTTTTAATGTAGGCATAGTGCTGCGTAGGTAGGAGAGAATAGCTGAATAGTGAAAAGACGCTTCCAAGTTGCACCTGAATGTAATGGTGTTGGATAAGTGAAGGAGGGAATGCCAGTGTTTTCTCTCACTCAGGGCACCAAAATAGTTAGTTAAGGCTCTATATTACAGTGCCATTTATTTTATTATGGTGGTTTTGCCAAGATAAAAAGCCAACATTGGTTTTAGAAACAAATAAACACCTGTTGCATTTTTTGTTTTACACCAGTGGTGTCAGATGGTCTGTCATTACTGGAATACATTTCTCCTTGTATTCTAGACTTTGTGAACGAAAACTGTGCTTCAGTGTGCAAGAGGTGCAATGTCCAATTCATAGCAATTCTATTAATTACATAAACTTTTAGCCTGCTGGCATACTAATCCATTAAAAAATAAAACAGAAAAAACTTCCTTTTCAAAATAGAGACAGCCAATAGTCTCTACCTCTGAAAAACAGAATTCAGGGTGGTGACTCCCACTGTATGTATGTATGTATGTATATATATATATAT
>WWET01004384.1:0-10458 GCA_011038615.1 Limnodynastes dumerilii | reverse complement strand
ATATATATAATGAATCCTAACATTCCATCTTTAAAATAAAAAGTCAGAGAATTCATTACACACATTTCCAAATATATGATAAGCCACCAGCCACTTACAAGGCTTCTCTGTTTTGGTGGTCGTTGCTCTAAAACTGTCAATGTCCCAACTATATATGTATAGCTATGCATAGACAGATATCAAAAAGATAGAAAGGCCCTAGAAAGACTCCAAAGTCTCTGATCAATGTAGTTCACAGAGGTATCATAAATACATTAGTTGGTTGCAACTAATATAATCTGTATGAACTAGTGTTTATAAACGATAGAGTGTACTGATATCCAATAAATTACAGATGAAATAGTGAAGTGTGTATGATACAAATTATACACTAAGAACTCAGGAACACTCACGCTGCACCTGTCCACAAGTGTCTCTGGTAATTAGCATGGATAGTTATACAATTCCAGCGCAGAGATGTCCGAGTCTGTGGCATAGATATAAATGAAGTATTTATTCTGATGCCTCCATTCTCCTCATAAGCAATGTCACAACAAGTTATGAATGTCCACTCGATGTTGCATAATTAAATTTTATAGAATCAAAAAGTCCTCATGGAGAAAAGGTATTCACACGAATGCCCCCAATAATTGATCCCACCCACACGTGGCCTCTTGCAGATTTTTTTTTTCCCAAGTCACCAATCCGACCCTGTCTGTATCTGTGTGCAGTAAGCAATTCAAAGACATACCTCTGCATGCAAAAAATTATAATTAACATAATTCCACCTGAAATCAACATGGTTTTGCCCATGTGTAACTTTCCTCTCTTATTTTCAAACTCCTTCTTAAATCTGAATCTGGTCCAATTTGTTTAAGTTGACGGGAGTATGAATTGAATTGTGTAAAGAAGGGAATAATTTCCTCATTCGTATAATGTCCTTTTCTGGTTTCACTCTCTAAAGCTAGCCATACACTGGAACAATTATCGGCCCAATCATCATCAGTTAGTCGTGCATTACTTAAAGTCCATGCGTAGCGGCATATAGGGGAAAAAAATCTTTGAATAATTGAAGTCCAATTGATTCAATTAAATATAGATTCCTTTTTCAAGTGAACACTTTCAATTTGATCCAAGTTGTATATAAAATAGAAAACAGAAAAACATGAGTGTTTGATTAATTCAGCAAATAAATAAATGCATTCAGAAAAAATCAATTAATGGTGGGATTAAGAAACAACATGAGACATGCCTGGAATTTTAAAATCAAAATATTTTACTAAATCAAAGTATAAAATAACAGGGCATGAATAAACATTAAAATAAATATATTAGATAAAACAGAGTCCTAATGGAGCGTTCCTACCCCAGTGGATAGATGGTAACAAAATTCTCAAATCAGCCTGGCCGGGACATCTCACACAACCGATGTTAGTGGACCCCGTACAACGTCTGAACACACTGAAGCCGGAGAGAAGAAATCAGGATACTGCACAAATCGGATCAACTTGACATGTTTTGGGAATTTCCCTTTCTCAAAAGTGAAATTGAGAAAGGGAAATTCCTGAAACATGTCAAGTTTATGAAATTATCAAGTTGAAAATGTTCACTTGAAAAAGGAATCTGTATTTAATTGAATCAATTGGACTTCAATTATTCAAATAATTTTTTCCCCTATATGCCGCTATGCATGGACTTTAAGTAATGCACGTGTTTTAGCATTTGATTTTTATTTATGTACTGTTTCACGTACTTTATTTAATTTATTATAATCTCCAGCGCTTTTCCCTCTATTATTTTGGTTTCTGTTGTCTATTTATCAGAGAAGGTCAAGGCCCTTCTCAATAGTAACGGACTGCTGCAAGATTTTTAGCGCTTTTTAAAGTGATATACCCCCATTTTTTCCTATCATCAGTTAGTCGACATGATCAATTTGTAAAACACCAGATTAAAGCACCAGAAATGCTCTGGTATGATTATTTGGTCTTTTAACATATTTGATTTAAATCAGGCTCTAAGTTACTTTATCGGGACTCCCCCTGCTGGGATCGATAATCGACCCAGTGTATGGTTAGCTTAAGGCAGAAGGCCTCTTCAACCAAAGAGGTTTGTTGTAGGCCTTTTCTACCAACTCTACAGGGTATTATTGTTTAATAAATTTTCTTTCAGAATTGTACTTTGTTCTATAAATTAATCTCTAGTTAAGCAACTCATCCTTAACTGGAGAATATGGCCTGAAGGGATATTGTTTTTTCATGTAACATGATGACAATTATTATAATGGAAGAACAAACTTGAATCTACTTCTCTTCTGTAATAAATGGTGTAGAAAAAAATGATCCCGTACTGAGACAGTAACATCCCAAAAAGTATTTATTTATTTATTTCCACTAGTCATTTAGAACAGCAGTTCTGAACCTGTTTTGGGGGAGTACCCCTTGCCCACTATGGAATCATACCAAGTGTCACTGCATATAATGTAGTCACATACCCAAGACCTATATATTTTTTCAAGGTTTATATTGTTGTTTACATATTTATTCTGTGACTTAATGGTGCATACATATACCATTTAGCCCCCAAGATATTTTATTAATTATGTCCTTGCTGTTTGGTATTGTTATTCCTTACAACCTTGCCCAGATTACCTGAGTACCACCTGACAGTGCTCCACATATCAGCAGTGGTACTGTTACCACTGCTTGAGAACCTTTGGTTTAGATCTTTGTTCATTATGATAGAACTTTAATATAGCACAGAACTTAATTAAAAAATATACAAATCCTAAATGGCATATTTACCTATTTATTGATGTTTTCTTTTGCAGGCAAAATACAACTACTGTACAACATACTGTTTGAGAGCTTGTCTGGGAGCAGTAACTGAGAGGAGATTTTATTCCACAGCAGCTATTTTAGAGGCTTTATGGGGTGTCTCCTGAGGTAAGTTTGGCTCTCAATTTAAAAACATATATGTGACTCAACATTGGAACTCTGATTGTTAGAGTTAGGACCACCATATGCAGAAAGGCCTTGACGGTGGCTGGTGGCTTATCATATATTTGCGCAAATATGTGTAACTGACATTTCTGTGTTTTATTGTACAGATAGAATGGTATAGTCTGTTACTGGTTTATGGCAGTGTTACTGGGACATTCCCTTTCCTTTGTTTCTGTTTCTAGCAGATTGCACCTTTCATGCACCTGTTTGCATTTACCTATAAATTTATCTGAGCAACTTCCATTTTGTGTATAAAATACAATTGTTGAAAGAAAATAAAAATCACATTAACCAGTGACATTAATGTGGTATTTTTTAGAAATAAACAGTCAAACAAATAGAAGGTGATGCATGTTACTGAATTTGAAAGCAAACAGGGACAGCATAAACTCTGTGCTAAAATAGGGGAACATTTTATATAATGACCTCCCAACATTTGAGAATTGTAAAGAGGGACAAATTTTCGCGGCCTGGTAGAAGGGGTGTGTCTTGTACCGCCCAGTGGGTGTGTCTGGGGAAAGTGGGTGTGACTTACACCACTCAGATAGCGAGTCTAGTGCATGCCTCTTTTAATAATTTAGCCATCCATATGTCTTCCCTTTATTATTTGTCTAGCCTCCATATGTCGGCCCATTTAAACGTCCAGCTCCATATCTGCCCCTTTATAATTTGTCCAGCCTCCATGACTTCCCCTTATTATTATGGCCAGCCTCCATGTTTTCTTCTTATTACTATGTCCAGCCTCCATGTCTGTCCCCTATTATTATGGACAGCTTCCATGTCTGTCCCTTGTTATTATGGCCAGCCTCCATGTCTGCCCCTTATTATTATGGCCAACCTCCATGTTTGCCCCTTGTTATTATAGCCAGCCTCCATGTCTGCCCTGTACTATGGCCAGTCTCCATTTCTGCCCCTTATTATGTCCAGCATCCATGTCAGCCCCTTATTATTATGGCCAGCCTCCATGTCTGCCACATACTATGGCCAGCCTCCATGTATGCTCCTTATTATTATGGCCAGCCTCCATGTCTGCCCCTTATTATTATGGCCAACCTCCATGTTTGCCCCTTTTTATTATGGCCAGCGTCCATGTCTGGCCCGTACTATGGCCAGCCTCCATGTTTGCCCCTTATTATGGCCAGCCTCCATGTCTGCCCCTTATTATATGTCCAGCCTCCATATGTCTGCCCCTGTTTATATGTCCAGCCTCCATATGTCTGCCCCTTATTATATGTCCAGCCTGCATGTCAGCCCCTATTATTGCCAGCCTCCATGTCTGTCCCCTATTGCCAGCATCCATATGCCCACTATAGCCAGTGCCAACCTCCATGTCTGACTCCTATTGCTAGTGCCAGCCTCCATGTCTGCCCCCAAATGTCAGTGCCAGTCTTCATCTTCCTCCTTATTGCCAGATTCCACCTGCCCCCATATTTCCAGCATCCTCCTGCCCCCTTATTGCTAGCCTCCATTTGCCCCCTTATTGCCAGACTCGATCTGCCCCATTAATGGCAGCCTCCATCTGCCCCATTAATGCCAGCCTCCATCTGCCCCCCCTTAATGCCAGCCTCCATCTGCACCCTTAATACCAGCCTCCATTTGCCCCCTTATTACCAGCCTCAATCTGCCCTCTTAATGCCAACCTCCGTTTGCCCCTTTATTGTCAGCCTCCATCTGCCCCCTTTATGCCAGCCTTCATCTTCCCCATTTATGTCAGCCTCCATCTTCCCCCTTTATGCCAGCCTCCATTTTCCCCCTTTATGCCAGCCTTCATCTTCCCTCTTAATAACAATGCCATCTTTCATGTCAGACTTTTTTTTTGTTACTTACCTTTGATGCCTTCTGACTTCCTCCGCATTGCTCACACTGTCCGTCGCTCCCTCCCTCATGTGGCTGCTGGTAATACAGTGCTCCTACGGGAGCCCTGTAGGACCAAATCCTTTATTTGAATGGCAATGACCGTATAGATTAGGGTGACTGACATTCAGTAATAGATTTGGTCCTACAGGGCTCCTGTAGAGAGAGTCTGATCTCGGGACCAGTTGTGAGGCGGGCGGGACAGTCCCCTGAAAGCGGGACTGTCCCGCTCAAATTTTGAGGTATGTAGTGACATTTTATCAAGTGTGAATAGCAATAGGAAAACAGGAAAAGTGGACAAGGAGTGTTAATGCATGCTTTGTAATATGGGTTCATGTGTTGATCTTTTGTCATAAAATGGATAGAGGAAGGGAGATATACACAATAAAGACATGGCTTCTACAGAGGCAGATTGATTTCTATTTACTTTACTTCACTGAAAATTAGAATCCAAAAGATTTTTAATGCAGGACTGATAGAAATATATTTTATCTCATGACTATTAGAATGGATCCAGACTTTTTTTCCAGCTTCTGTTGGTTTTATTTAGATTGTATTTTTTTAATACAGTTCATGGGCCGTATTCAGACCTTCGGCCGGAGTTTACCGATATGAACTACTGCGCATGCGCAGTAATTTCGTTATGACATCTACTTTACTTTTTGCAATGTACTTTTTGCATATATGCAATCTACGTTGCAAAAAGTAACGTAGATGTCGTAACAAAATTACTGCGCATGCGCAGTAGTTCATATCGGTAAACTCCGGCCGCACATGCAATGCAGCCGGAGGTCTGAATACGGCCCTTTGTGTACGTATTTGTTCTAACCAATTAGAATGTACTCTGACCTATCCAGACATAGGGGGGAATGACACCTAAAACCAGGGCTTGATTAAGGGTCTCAGCCGCCCTAAGCTAAAGTACTTACAGATACACAAAATAACAAATGATGAACATAATATAACAAATTAGAATTAGATTATGTTTCCCTCAGAAATATAACTTTAAATTGCTTCCATTGAAATATATGAATCTAATCCTGGATCCTGATTGTGACAACATGCTCACTCCCTTCTCCTGTCACAATGGGACCTGAATCCTGGGACAGCACTCTTCCCTGACATATACAGTAAAGAAAAGAAGCACAGACCATGACTAAAAAAACTAACAAACTAACACACACCCCTGCCTCTCTCACATATACATAAAACTGCCCCCCTTCTCTCTCTCTCACATATACATAAGTGCTCCTCCTCCTTCTCTCTCTCACATATACATAAAACTGCCCCCCTTCTCTCTCTCACATATACGTAAGTGCTTCTACTTCTCTTCCTCTCACACATAACTGTCACTTCTTTCTCTTTCTCACATACACATAACTGCCATCTTCTGTCTCTTACACATACACATAACTGCTCCCACTTACTTAACATAACTGCCTTTTCTCTCTCTCACATACAGATAACTGCCCTCTCTCTCTCTCTCTCTCTCTCTCACACACATATACATAACTGACCCCTTCTTTCACTCTCTTATACCGCTTTTACATCACCACCGGTGAAAAACCTGGGTCTTTCAACCCGGGTTTTTCCCAGTGGAAATGCCGGGTCACCAAAAAATGCCACCTTTTAAGTCCACAAAAACCAGAGAAATTTCCGGGTCTGACCCGCTCTGATCACCAGGAATATCCTGGGTTTTAGTGGATTTTTACGTGAAAGGGCATGCTGATGCTTGTAGTGCTACAAGCATCAGCATGACCAAGGATGCCAGGGCATGCTGGCGCTTGGAGAACCATAAGCGCCAGCATGCCCTGTCAATCATGACATTAAAATGATTAATAAAAAGAAGTACTTACCATCTTGAATTGGATCCGATCTTTCAAGCTTTTAATCCGTGAGGGTGGTCTTTGCAAAAAAAAATAAAAAAATCCTTTTCCCGTTTGAGCAAATCAGCAAATCACCAATCTGGAGGCAATGGGAAAAACCCGGGCTGAAAAACAACCCTGGACCTTTCACATTGCCACCCTACCTGGTGGCCACCCGGGTCATTGTGAAAGGACAGTGTCTGGCTGTCTGGTGTCTGTGTTTTTTTTCCCTTCCACAGTTCCACAGGCTTCATGAAGCCCCTGGAGGCTGTCCTGATAGTGCCTTTTTTTCCTTCAACAGGCCAAATTAGGCCTGAGGCCTCTGGAGGCTGCCCACATTGTGTCTGTTCCCCCTCCTCAAGCAGAGGAGGAGGATACCCCCTAAAATCTGGCGGTTAAATCTGAGAATTTGACTAAACCAAAAAGAAAATCTAAATCAGGTCCTTTATTATAGCTAAAAAAAAATTACCTTCTAGTTGCAAAGTGTTTGTCATTCTCAAGATCCAGATTTCCATGCTTAAAGCCTTTCCAATAGCAGACGGGATTATGATGGATTTACATTGTACTGTAAGGGCTGGGTTAAGCCCTTGCATACAATCCAAATTTCTGTGCTGTTACATGGACACTCTGAATGCAGCGGCAGCAAAGGTGTACATCTAGGACCTGATTCACACTTAAGAATGTTTCCGATTTTAGGTGCGTATATTTAAGAACGGATGAAATGCGCATACGTAGTAACTTTTTCATACGCTATTTGCATTGGACTTATGTTCGCAATTTCCGTGCTTCGGATTTTAGGTGCGTTTTTTTAAGAACGGATCGACTGCGCATGCGAGCTAACATTTCTACGCTATTAACGTTGGACTTAAGTGCGTAAATTACATACTTATGCACTGCGCACCTAAAGTCTGTAGGTTTGCAGTAACATACGCAGAAGTGGGCGTTCTATGAATAAATAGGAAGAAACGCAGAAATGGGTGGAGGGAGACATTTAAATCACGCAACGAAGGCGCGGTTATGCACTTGCATTCCTAAATAGACTTGTAAAAATCTATACTACTGTATATCTACTGGAGCGCCGTGGCCATAGAGGTGTACTTTAGCATTCAGTTAAAACAGGAACTAGTGCTGCAGCTCTGTCTGGGAGAATAAGTCCCTTGTATACAACAAAAAAAAAAGGAGAAAATACAGAGAGCTTGCTAAAGTTCGCTGTTTATTATTAACATAAAAGAAAAATTAATTTAAAACATATTAAAAATACAGATAAAAAAGAGCAAATGACTACTTAGTATAACACCATGTAGGGCTTTAATATAGAGCTGTTGATCAGGCAGCTCCTATTTATGCCACTCGATACATAGAGCAAATAAATATATTGCACTATAGGTAGTAATAAAGTTGTAACTGCTGGATGGGAAGTGGTATCAATCTTCCTTAATTGTTGCTACTGGAACTTGAGAGCAAAAAAGTTTTAGATGCTGATGATATGGCTCCTTATTTTGTGCTTTTCAAACAATGTATCGCTGTTGGACCGCAGGAAATTATCGGCATGAATGATGTAATTTGTTATTGTAAGTTGTTGCTGATATTGGAGCTCCAGCACCGACTGATCACTATAGGACGGAGCTATAAGCATTTCTACACCACAGCCGCTGCATGCATACTGCCTATGCCCGACTGAAAGCAGCATTCCGGGCATACTGAAAGGCACCTACAAAGCTAAGTATTGTTCCACTCTATTATTACCTGTCTGCATTGGTTTTTAACCATTCCCTCTGGTCTAATATATTGCCGCACACCATATAAAGAATATAACAGACCATATGGTCTTGGAACTTTCTGCGGCTAAACAACTTGGTAGTTACCGCTTGACAAGCATAAATATAACAAATTACATCATTCAGGCCGATAATTTCCTGCGGTCCAACAGCTATACATTGTTTGAAAAGCACAAAATAAGGAGCCATATCATCAGCATCTAAAACTTTTTTTGCTCTCAAGTTCCAGTAGCAACAATTAAGGTTGATTGAAGATTGATACCACTTCCCATCCAGCAGTATAAACAAAACAGTTACAACTTTATTACTACCTATAGTGCAATATATTTATTTGCTCTATGTGTCGAGTGGCATAAATAGGAGCTGCCTGATCAACAGCTCTATATTAAAGCCCTACTTGGTGTTATACTAAGTAGTTTATTCTGTCTTATTGTCAGTCATTTGCTCTTTTTTATCTATATTTTTAATATGATTTAAATAAATTTTTCTTTTATGTTAATAATAAACAGCGAACTTTAGCAAGCTCTCTGTGTTTTCTCCTTTCCTAAATAGACGCCCTATTCAGTGAAATGCAAAACTACAGTTAAGGGTGCCCTATGGCGCTCGTAAGTCACATACGAACCTTAAAACTGGGGGCGTGCCATGGGAGTTTCATTGCTACTAGTTGCGTATATTTAGGAACCTATTGCGTTCTTAATTGTGAATCAGGGGGCTGATTCAGAGATGCGATTGCGAAAAGATCGCAAATATACGCACCTTAGCTAAGATCTTAGCAGGTTCCAGCCCCCTGCAAAACCAGACACTCCCCTTGCAAACAGCGGTGGATCTTAAACTTAGACCACCATTGAATTGCCTTAACTATACGCTGTCATTTGGGATCTTAACTGACGTGGGAGCGTTCATTTAAGATCCTAAGTGTCAGCCCGCGCCCACTTTCCCTCATTTCCCTGCCTCCCCCTGCCCATTTCCATGCAAATCCTTAAGATCTTAAAGATTCGCGGCACTTAAGATCTTAAGTGCTTGCGTGCGATTCAAAGGTACGCTCTTAGCGAACTTACGCTCCTAACCGCTACGTTAACGGCGTTGCACTATTACTACGCATGCGCAGTTTTGCGAATTTTCTAGGATCTTAAATATACGCACCTAAGTGCCGTGGAAATCGCATCTCTGAATCAGGCCCCAGGTCCCTAGTTCCTATTGAGCTTTTGCGTGTCACATGTACATGATTTAGCATTTTTTTTAGCATTCAGCTGCAGTTACTGCACTTTGGTCATTCCTACAGTCTACCTAGATCATTGGTCATTTTCCTCCCTGGTGTGTCTGCCTTGTTACATATCTTTTTTGTTATCTGCAAAAGAGCATACTTTCCCCTTAAGTGTAACATGAGTGTAACTCAGAACTCGCAACTGTCGCGATTTTCCATAGCTCCCAACTGTCCCGATTTTAATGGGATAGTCCCGCTTTTGGGGGACTGTCCTGCTGTCCTGCCCTCTCCTCCCAGCTTGTCCTACCTCCCAGGGCCCCCACAAAGTGCAGTAAAAGAGTATGGATGTCAGTGCTGTACTGTTTGTCCCATGCGTATGGATACCGCATGGGACTTTCTGCAGTTTGTGTTTTCTTTCTTGGGGATCCGGCTTAGACACTAGTGACAGGCTGTCAGTGAAGGTAGCCTATGAGTCATCGCTGCCTATAGAGAGAGAGGCGGAAGTCTCCATCTCTAGCGATGACTTATTCACACAAGTTTCTCTCACATGGTCTCATGGGACCTCCCCGGCTGCAGAGACCAGAGACCTTCTCCTGCTTTTCCCCAGCCAGGATCATAAGGTAAGATTTCTGGATTTTTGTAGGTAGGACTTTGAATGCATTAACATTATCTATATACAAATTCCTGTGTATACCACTCACACTTAGGGCTGTCCATATTACACAAACCTGTATTGTTATAATTATCAATTACTGGGGTGTCTGCTCATGAATTATACA
>WWET01004383.1:107089-125177 GCA_011038615.1 Limnodynastes dumerilii | reverse complement strand
TACATTCAGCACCCCACTGAGTAATATCTCCACTGTCCCAATTAATGCGGGGGTTATGTTGTTGCAACCATGGGTGTCCTAATATGACACCAACCATGGGACAGGAGATAATCAGGAACCTTATTTTTTCAGAATGACACAGTCCAACACATAGTATTATTTCCACCGTACACTGGCCTATCCGGCCTCCAGCAAGGGGTTCTCCGTCAAGGCCGTAAGCCATAGTTGGAGTTTCCAGATTCTGAGTGGGTATCTGCAACGACTGCACAAGTCCAGAGTCAATGAAATTACCGGTGGCCCCACTAACATTGAATGCATTAGTATGCTGACAGGTATCACGAAACTTTATTAGAACTGGAACAAGAAATGAATTTTTTGAGGAGAAGAGTGAGCAACCCAGCCAGACCCCTTCAACATCCGACTGGGTAATCAGTTTTCCGGCGGCTGTCTCTTCTTTGGGCAAAGATGGGCCCTGTGACCCTTACCACCGCAGCAGAAGCAGAGTCCTAAGGTTCGCCGACGTTCTTTTTCCTGAGAGCTGATATGAAATGACCCAAGCTGCATCGGTTCATCACTGTGCGACGTCTCGTGGGTGTGGATGGCAGAAGTGAAGATCATAGAAGCCGACCGTTCCTTGAGGCGTCTATCGATGTTGATGGCCAGACGCATAAGGTCCTTGAGCGTTTCAGCTACAGGATATTGCACCAAAATGTCTTTGACAGGTTCAGACAGGCCAATATGGAATTGGCACGGGAGGGCTGCATCGTTCCATTTACAGTCCACAGCCCATCTACGGAATTCTGCAGAGTATTCATCTGCGGTTCGGCGACCTTGGCGAATATTTCACAGTTTAGCTTTTGCAGTGGCAGATCTGTCAGGATCATCATAGAGGAGTCCCAGGGCAGAAAAGAAGGCATCCACTGATTGCCGGGCAGGGCTCTCGGAAGATAGTCCATAAGCCCACGTTTGGGGATCTCCCTGTAACCAGGAGATAATGAGTCCAACTTTTTAGTTGCCTTTGGGGTACTGCAGCGTGGTTAGTGCTATTCAGGAACCCAGGTGCACACAATAACCTTTCATACAAGAAACCGATAGTAACAACACAGATACTCTCAAGGACGATTAAGGTTTCTTTAATCAAAGAATAAGAACCCTCATATACAGTAATTAAAGCAATAGGCATACACTATACCCTCAATAACATGTACACCAAATAATAACCCACAACAGGATCTAGGAGAGATGTAGGCACTGGAGGATAGCAGGCTGTGCTCCTAATACTGTGGGGAAACTGCACACAGACAGTACTACAAGTCCCAGATGTAAAGGGGAACTACTAACAGGCAGATGGAGATATCTGGATACACTGCAGGTGGTAAACAGTGGAGCTATGCTCTAAACACACTGGAGATGGCACACACACACAGTGGAGCTATGCTCTATACACACTGGAGATGACTCACACTCAGTGGAATAATGCTCTAATCACGTTGGAGGTTACACACACACACACAGCGGAATGCACACTCAGTAAACACACTGGCGGCTAATACACTCGAGCAAGATGACACAACTGCGAGGTAACACAGGAGACCTAAGACGGAACTCCGACACTGCTAGTTGACCAAAGCAGGTAAACACAAGACTTACTACACCGCAAGATGATAACTGCAGGTAATAAGAATCATAACACTGCAAGATGGTAACCGCAGGTAACGCTCACAACACGTGGCAGATCTCACACACACACGCCCGACAGGACGGAGCAAGGAGATGGTATTCACTTGCAAACAATACACAAGACCGGAGCCTGCCCAAGGCTGAGGCCGTCAGCGGGAGTAGCAAACTACTCTCGCCGCGCGCCTCACCATACAGGGGGTCGACAACAAGACAGAGGATAAACGGGAAGCAAGGGGGTACACACCAGGAAAGCAGGGTATCAGGAAAATGCAAAAAGCAACGAAGCACTCAGACAGCCAGCTAGCACAATCAGGAACCAGACGCTATAACCTACACCTGTGGAAGTGAGCAGGGAGTATTTAAGGAGGGATCCATCAATCACCAAACAACCCTGACACACCTCCACAGGTGATTACCTGACAGCTGGGGAAAAGGGAGCACATAGAAACTACAGACTGCTAGATCCTGCCAGTGCAACTACTACGGAGTGTAACACCAGTAACATGTGTGGCAAACTCAGATGCCCTATGTACCATGTATTGGCATATTAGGCATCTGGATTTGCCACACCTGAAATTGCCCTTTGGAGGAGACAGAAACCGTGAAGCAGAGTTGGGGTGAGTAGCATTTTGTATATCTGGTAAAAAAGGAAGGAGTTAAGAAGCTCTTAAGGTTTCTGGCCTTTCTGAAGAGAATACGAGGTTTTTCTGGTAAAGTATTCTTCAGAATAGGATCCAGCATTAACATAGAATAATTTTTCCTGAGAACTTTGATGATTTTGGATGCAGAACGATTATAACTCGACACAAAATATGGTTTTCTTTCTGTGATGTCCGCTGGAGTTCGGCTCGCTTTGTTATTAATCGAGTCAATATCCAGCAGATATGCAAATGATTCAATTATTTTATTTGCATGGGGAAGGAAGGTCTCTACTGAAGAACAATTTTGGTGAACTTGCCGGAGCTGTCCTATAGGTGGCGGGTCCCCATCACGGTCCCAATAATAAAAACCATCAAACAAAAAATAGTTATGAGTAAGAATGAATCGAATGGATTATAAAAGAAACTCCTGGTGTTTCATAGGGAGCACACCGTCATTGGCCAAGGCCTGTTGGACTGCCTGGATACCCAGCTCATGAGGGATGTTAGAGTAAAGTGCCTAAATGTCACAAGTGGCCAACCGATAACTGGTTTTCTACTTCAAAGACACCAGGCAATGAAGGAACTGGGTAGAATCGCGAAGGTGCACTCTCTGAGAAGTGACTATTGGCTGCAAAAAATAATCGACATAAAGATATTAATTTGATATTAACAAATTAATACCTGAGATAATGGGAACGACCCGGAGGGTTAGTCAGATCCTTATGTATTTTGGGCAAATGATAGTATGTTGGAGTAACCGGGTGTTTAGGTAACAGAAAATCATATTCTTGTTTGCTAATGATACCCTCTGCCATTGACTTATCTAGTAAATTCTCAAGTTCTTTCAGATAAGGGGCGGTGGGGTTGCCATCAAGTTTGGAATATAGGTCTGGATTCCCAAGCTGGCGTCGTGCTTCATTAAGATATTGGTCCTGATCCTGGGTGACAACCCCAACCCCCTTATCCGCAGCCTAAAGACTAGAGTCTTGTCCTGCATCAGTTGTTTCAATGCCTGTCTTTCCAAGGTGGTTAGATTATCATTACACAACTGCGTTTTTTTGTCTCTTTCACAAAGGTGTTCCAAATCTTGCAATGTGGTTTTATAAATTGAATCAATGATGCCTGACTTACATTGCAAAGGATAGAATTTTGAGGTATTTTTAAATTTTGTGGTTCCACTTTGTTTAGTGGAGTCGCTTACAGTAGATCTCTATATTCAGATGGTCATTTTCAAATAGTAAACTTTCCAGTACATTAAGGCTTTCTACGTCACTATCTCCTAGAGTCACTCTAGTTTCTAAGATGTTATCTTTTTTATATCCTTTTAATTTTTTCTGGGTAAAGAACTTTTCTCGACATAAAGACCGAACAAATTTATTTAGTTCGACAAACAATTCGAAAAAATTACTGCCAGTTGAAGGAGAAAATTTCAAACCCTTATTTAAAAGAGACAATTGTGCAGTTGTTAATGTCTATGAGGACAAATTAAATATTCCATTAATATCTACCTGTTCTTGAATTGGGTCTATTTTGATCTCTTTCTTGCCTCCTCTTCTTCCTCTTGGTCGCAGTCTCTTGTTCTCTTGTATGGAGATTGTTCCAGTAACTGTAATCGGTTGTTTGTCGGAATCTGTCCTAAATAGTTCAGATCCTCTCACATAAAAAGGAGGAGACTGTGCCAAGAGGGAGGTGGCACCTGAGAGAGATAGAAGATTAGATTCTAGTGATTTGGTGGTACTGGTTTTTGGTCTAGTATCTAACTCAGAAAATTTCTTTAATGGATCTATCAGAGTCTTTCCTGTTGTGCTTGTGTGCAATTTCTTACATTCTCCTGATTGGATTTAGTGGTACTAACAAAATCAGCCTTTCCTCTATTTAGTTTTAGATTCTGAACATTTATCTTTTGCATATTATCAATGGATCTAGTTGGCCCATATTGAAATGATCTTTTTGTCTTAACCTGATTGAACCTCCCTGAATTTGAAGAGGTCCTTCCTCTTGATCCCTCCCGTTTAGGTTCATATCTAGACCTATTGTTTTTCTTTCTATATGTACGAACAGTGTTTGTGTCGTAATCATTTTTATCTCTCAAAAATGTATCATATTTATCATCTGTTATCTTTTTTTCAAATTTTTGTATTTTCTGGTCAATCAAAGACATTTTCTCCTGATAAAGGAGTCTTTGAAAACCAGAAGGGACCTTTTAGTGGTTTCTTTTTCTATTATATTAATTTTCTCTTGCCGATGGTTGATCAAAAGCCTCATCAAGGAGAAAGAGCAACCATCCAGGATTGAGTACCACTTCTCCATAAAGATAGGATCTTGGCTAAAGGATTCTAATCCTTTGGCTAGAGGATTCTAAGTCCTCTTGTCTTGCTACCATATCATTATCATATATCTGCAGATTTATGTAACAAAATCTCTGACTTTTATTTTAAAGATAGAAAGTTATAATTTGTTGCTGGGTAATTGCAAGAGTGCTGACTGGCAGCAATACTGTTACATTCAGCGCTTTGAAGGTCCTCTCTGTTGCGTTTTTTTGTTTACATTGCAAGTGATAGGTAGTGTCCCTTCACCTCATATGTATAACACTATTAGCAATATGTGTTATAGAAAGGTCACACTGTGCATAAAAATAGGATGTAGGCGTACCACAATGGATATTTTTACATGCGTTTTAAACACTCCTCAGTTGCTCAGCGGCACTGCGGGATATATGCAAGATAAAGATTTCACGGAGACATCGTGCATTATCATTTAAAACCAGTTTACTTCAAGCATATAAAAAATGGCTGCGTACCATTAAACAGAAATAAATAAGCATATAGTAATGTTTGGAGTCTTATCTGCATCCAGTTTTTATATCGGCCACAGGAATAGTCTATCACCAAAGCCGGTCCTCCTCTCAGATGTGCGTCCAGACCTCGGGCGGACAAGCTGGTGATCCTAGTGCCAGGGCAGTGTTGCAGATGACTCAGTGTGAGGGGACTAATATCCACGCGTTTCGTCTGCCAATTTGGCATTAACTTGCGTCGACTTCTTCAGGGATAGCACTAATAGCAGCTGTAATTTATAGATCAACAGAAGCAGGCAATTAAGTTTCGGATGTGGTCCCAGCAGGGAGCCACGACGGAAGCACCGATCTCTCATTCGAAGAATGTCCATATGAAAAAGTTTTATCCACATGAACAAGTTTAGTTTTCCTTTAGACATACGATGAACCTTATACAATAAATTTTATTCTAACAAATAAATAAATAACTAAAGTGTCAATCAGATATCGCAAAGGGAATTCACTACGGGCCGGTGTCAGCTATACGGACTTATTATGGTGGCAATGGTGATACTAGTATCTATGTACCTTGCACCCTATAGCAAAACATAACTGTTACAGCCAATGTGAGAATAACCATACTGTTTGTTTAAGCTGTTCTAGGGATTAATGCTACAAATGTTGCAAAGTTTTACATTGTAGCGGTGTTGCGAGCAGCCTTACTATTTATGTGTATGGCTTGGAGACAACCTGTTATATAGGTGTGAGGGACTATTTAAGGACTGTAATTTGACAAAGTGGAGTTGAATTTTGAAAAACATTAGGTGATTAATAATTAATATTGGGGAGGTATTAAAAAATATCTTTATTAGTAAGAATTTAATAGGATGTTAAAAAAATATAACGAGTGGGTGGTCCTAATCGTACGGTCTGTGAGATTATTATAAAATTAAAACATGGCTAGTGGGTATGCCTTAGACTAGGGTTGGGGATATATCATTAGCTAATTAAAACAAGATTTACCAAATGGAAGTAGCAGTAATATCTAGATATAGTGAATTAGTTATTTGGATGACCGCAAAAAGAATAAAATGCAGAATGTGGTATCACTATAAAATTTGAGATATACTATCATTAAATATAGACATAGGCAACTTGTGTAGTAATCTAGATAGAAAGATAGTGGGGCATTACAAAATTGTGAGATTATGAATTATATTAATAGGGGAATATAAATTAGGAATGTGTGACTAACAGTTAGAAAGTGCAATGTGCTCTTATAATAAGATGTGGCTCAGATATTTGCAATTATTTATATATATTTTTAGTGGTGTTGTAATATTTTCTAAAATAATAATTAATATTAAGTAATATTGGGTCCAAATTATGTGTTAAATAGATATTTTATTAATAGGAAAATATATCTTTAGTAGATTAGAAATTTTAAGGATTATGGAATGCGGGACTAGTTATATATATAGTTAGGAAGTTTACATTAGATATTTAAAATGTCTATAGGGTACGATTATAATTAAGGGGCTAATTAGTACTAAAACTTTAAATAACAGACCAATGTGAATAATAATATGTAAAAAAATTAATAAAAATGTTGTTAATGGGGACAATTAGTAAATAGTACACTACATAGGATATAAACATCTATTATTAACATATTTTAGGGAAAGTCACATATCCAGAAATGGGGCAATCTCATAGTAGTCATTAAGACCCTTAGGTTTTAGAGAGTTGATCTGGTAAACCCAGAACATTTCTCGTTGTGAGAGTTTCTTGGCCAGATCTCCACCTCTGGAACCCAAGGTAACCTGCTCCAGAAAGTTGACTAATAATTTGGAAGGGTCCGATTCATGCTCTTTGTGGAAGTGTTCCGAGACCGTGTGGCTAAGTATTTTGTTTTTGATGTTCCTTAGGTGTTCCTGAAATCTGAGTTTCACCATTCTTTTGGTTTTTCCAATATATTTGAGATCACAGTGGCATTCTAGCATATATATGATGGACGTGCTAGTGCAGTTCATGTATTGTTTTGGTTTAAATTCTCTTGTGCCGTCTGTGTTTGTGAACACCTTCTTGCTGCATATATGTTTGCAGACATTGCAACTACCACACTTAAAGGATCCAATGGGTTTCGAGATTTTCCATTTTTGTTCTTGTTGTGCTGCTTGTAATTTCAGGTCACTTGGAGCTAGAATTTCTTTAAGGTTTTTGGATTTCTTATAAATGATTCTTGGTTTTTCTGGAATGACCTTTTCTAGAATAGGGTCTGTCAATAGGATATTCCAATGTTTCTCGAATATTGCTTTAATCAACTTGTCTGCATTGTTGTACCTGGTGATAAATGATATAGGAGGTCCCGTCTCTGTTTTCTCTTTGTAAGTCAGTAGGTTTTTTTCTTTCAATTTTTTTGGTTTTTCGTATGGCTCCCTCTACGAGTGCTTCCGGATATCCTCTCTTCTTAAATCTATCAGCATAAAGTTGTATTTGTGTATCACAGTTTTCCTCTTTTCCACAATTCTGTTTTACTCTGCAGTGTATGGAATATTTGTTTTCCATTTTTTCAAGTGGTTACTTGAGAAATGCAGATAACTGTTAGTATCTACTGTCTTTATAAAGTTTGTAGGGATAACTTGGTTTTCTTCGTTCGACAGTTGTAAGTCTAGGTAGTCTATTTTTTCACCCAAGATGTTGTAGGTGAATTTTAGATTATATTCGTTAGTGGATAGCCATGCAAAGAATTCTTGGAATAATTCTTCTTCTCCCTCCCATACCAGAATGATATAATCAATATATCTTCTGTACAGTCGAATGTACTTGGAGAATGGGTTAGTCTTGTATATGTACTTTCTTTCCCAGCTTCCCATATGTAGATTTGCGAAGCTGGGTGCAAAAATCGTTCCCATGGCTGTCCCACAGGTTTGAACGTAGTATTTGTCTTGGAATCTGAAGTAATTATGTGTCAAGACAAATTTCATCATATCACAGATGAACATTCTGTGTTCCTCCTTCATTTCTGTGTCCTCGTTTAGGAATTCCTTGACTGATTCTATTCCTTTGTCGTGAGGGATTGACGTATATAAAGATTGGACGTCTATTGTTACCCATCGGAAGTTAGCTTCCCATTTGAAGGTCTCCATTATCTGTAGAATTGAGGTTGTGTCCTTCATATAGGATGGTAGATCTTTCACGTATTTCTGCAAGAATACTTCGACATACTCGGTTATATGTGCCGTGACGGAACCTATTCCCGCCACAATGGGTCGTCCCAGTGGGTTGATCAAACGTTTATGTACCTTTGGAAGGTAGTAAAATATGGGGATTATAGGATAAATGATGAGCATGTATTGGTATTCTTCTTTGGTGATAAGATCTTGTCTCATAGCATTCACCAGGGCGGGTCTGAGTTCTTCTATGAAGTCATCTGTTGGATCCTTGGAAAGGATAGCATAAGAATCTACATCTGATAGTAGTCTTAATGCTTCTTTTTCATAATCCTTTTCTCCAATACACCCTATTAAAGTAGAATTTAACCCTTCCCTAACATACAATAATACTCCTCCCCCAATTTTTCCTACTCTATCCTTTCTAAATAAATTATAACCCGGTATAGCTATGTCCCAGTCATGATTTTCATTGCACCATGATTCTGTGATTCCCACAATATCTAGATTATCCCTTGCCATTATTGCATTTAATTCAAGGATTTTATTTCCCAAGCTCCTAGCATTTTCACACATTGCTCTGAGAGGTTGCATTATGAATCTCCTATTTCTGAGTTTATTATTATTGCTAGATATATTTATATTGCTTTTTATATTTTCTTTTCCATTTGTTGCTGTGGCTATATTATTGATTGGCCACACAACACTTTTTGGTTAGGGGAGCAGCTATTTTTATTATTTGTATCACTGCCCTAGTTTAAATGGTTTCTAATAAAGCATTCAAACTGCTCACTTAGAATATCTGTCCCCACAGAAGATGGGTGTAAGCCATCCTTTTTATACAAGTTCCTATTTTGCCAGGTGGAATGGCTATGTTCTATGGCACCACTTCCTAAGCCACAAATTGAAATCATGAATGCGCCACATTCTACCTTCTTCATATCTGTGTACAGAAAAAGTAACAGTATTTGCCACCTGCTTAAGAGCAGTTCCCAACTTTCTAAATTCATCTCTGACAGCCACAACTCCAGCATTAGCTCAGTCATTTGTCCCAAGATGGATAATGACATCAACCTCCCTTTCCTTGCTCACTGCCTTTACAATATTTAAAACGTGCCTTTTATCACGTGAAACTGTCGCTCCAGGCAATGTAGATAGCGTAAATGAGCTACAACGCATGCGTAGTAGCTCAATTCTTAAAACAGCGTACTTAATTAGATTCTTCTTAACTGTGAATCCGGACCTATATGACCCTCACATTGCACAGTCTCTAATGTATTTATGGCATGCATTTCATTAAAGGTTTCACCATTATCTCAATATAAATATATCACATTGATTGGCAATATTAATATATATATAATCGGAAAAACAGTGGGAGAAGGACCCTAGGATAAGAAAGGGGATTCCCAACAAACCCTTTTGAATGGCAACTATAATAGGAAGAGAGTATCCCGGGGCGCTGTACCCGATAATGGCAAATAGTATATAATAGATTGTGTTGATCAATAATAAAACACCAGATCATAAACAGTGCTTGATATGAAGGATAGCAAATGTGCCAGATCATTGTGATCAATAATAAAACAAATATTTATTGCTAGCCACCAAAAAAAATTCAGAGTCCAATAGATAATGATTTAAAAAACTCAGAAAAACACACAAATGTATTCTTTCAAATACAGTCCATACGAGCCTATAAGCCTAATACTGTGGGCGATGTAATGTTCCACAGGCAATAAATGTCGGACAAGGGAATAAAACGATTTACAAGTTTTCCAAAATAGAGTGAGTAGGTGTAACTAAAGAAAGCAGATGGATCTCGTTCCTGCTTGGAACGTACTCACAGACACTCCAAAGGGGCTCCTTTTAGCAGTCACGGGGATCCGCAAGTGAAAAGTCCAGGGTCGGTGCTGCAAGCGTGATCTCTGCTATACTTTCTCCCGGAGGTAGACTACAATGCAGTCGTGAACTAACCCTCCTTCTGGGATCCAGTGGTAGTCAGCTGATGTTTGTCAACCTTAATGCAGCGGTGTCCTCGTAACTAGGGACGCCTTCAGAAGCGGTGATTTCCCAGTGCTGACGCTGTGTGCACTACAGCCGTGCCTGGGATTCAAAGTTTTGGATGCAGGATGCTGAAAAGCAGGGTAGAGAGCTCTCTATACAGTCCTATGCGTTTCACCTCTTAGAGAGGCTTCCTCAGGGACAAAGTTCTGCTCCAAAATATCGTGACACCGTAATAGGAATGGGTCTGATACAGAATCACGGTTGTGAGGCTTCTGGCGGCAAATTTACAGGCTGGCTAATTGTGATTGACAGGTCTCCACGGTAGATAAAAGGGCTCGTTAATCAACCCTATCTTCCTGGTTTGTGGATCAAAAGGCTCATTACCCATCACTGTCTTCTTTGATTGCAACAATAATAAAAGCTAAGGCTCAGTCAGACAACGATATACAAGACTGCAGGAGCTACAATAACAATTAGTTGTATGAATAAAATGGCAACAATTGTGGCACATAATGTACAAGATATCAATACAAAGAAATTCATGCACTAGAGGCACGGGCCAGCACAGGTATTAGTACAATCCAAAATGGAAGGACATAAGTCACTGTAATTAGGTGAAGGTGAAAATACATATGCCACGATGTGTGGACACCTCAAAAAACTTCATGCAATAAGTAAGTAGTAGAACTAGGACCTCCCATTGTAATATGAGGCTAAGGATTCAAAACTTAGGATGGATAGTGATGATATACAGTTGGAAACAGTAATGGTCAAAAATAGAGAATCTAATACAAACGCAAAGAAAATGCATAAGAGATATGGTATTTTCCTAGTAGTTCTCATCACCACATAAAGGCAACAAGCATAACCTGTTTGTGTGTGTGTACCTAAGGATGCAGCGAGGGGGGATTAGGCAGAGAACAGAAATGTACCCAAATCTAGATCTATATTTAGACCCAGAGGTTCCAAGGTTTTTAAGTTATAAATCCATTTGGTCTCTTCTTTAGCAATTTTAGCCATGTAGTTTCCCCCTCGCCAGTTGGGTTCCACCTTTTTGATCCCTATAAATTTGAGTCTGGAGGGGTCCTTATCATGGACAAGAGAGAAATGTACAGGAACACGATGCGTGTCTGCCCCCTTCCTGATGTTACGGATATGCTCACCTATCCGTATTTTTAGCGGGCGAATGGTACGCCCAACATATTGGAGGCCACAAGGGCACTCCAACAGGTACACAACCCCTTTTGTATCACATGTGATCTTATCTGTGATATTGAACTCTTGATTTGTACTGTTCGATTTAAAGGAAGTAAGGGATTTTGTTGAGTTCTTGTTTGTTGATGTACATGCACTACATCTAGTACAATGATAGAAGCCCTTTGTATTGGCTATGGTGGTTAGCCAGGTATGTTTGGATGCGGGCGGTGAGATAGGACACAAGGCGCATGGACACATGATCCAACTGAAAAATACAACTGTGCCCTAAAGACCCTTCTTAGAAAAGCTCTAGATAAAGGGATTCTACGGTGTACCATCTGAAAGCAGCCAATCTGGTCCTCACTCTCCCCTGCTGATTGAGGATTCACCGGCTGAGACAAAACTATGTGACATGGACTCTTCTGCTGAGTCAGACGACAGCATGAACGCAACAGTGGAGGAAGTGCCGGAGTTGCAGTCTTTACCTGCAACACCATCAACATCAGTGGCGGAACGGAACTAGAGACACAGACTGAGACACGGGCGTTACGTTCAAACAGTAAATATAACTTTATTATTTGTAAACACACCAACATAGGAACACCCGCATGTAAAATTGTGCACATAATTGTAATAAAAAACATAACAGTGGGAAAAAAAACACAGGTAAACAGTGAAACGTTAAACTTTAAAATACACATTTAAAACATTAAAACATTTAAAAACATGAACACATCTGTTGCAGCATGCAGCAAGTGTGCAGGAGGAATGAGGCCTCAAGCAAATATCAGCTTACAACACTGCTATTTTATTTTACGCCAACGTCCATGTGTTCTATACTGTAGGTACTCACAGTAGCTAACAATTTGAAGGCCCTTACAAAACAATAATCCATACACAGTGTATTATAACATTGCTGAAATCGTTACTGACAGGGGCATCAAGCACAACCAGCTGCAGGTTGTAATATTGTTAAAGGGCCTAAGGAAATTATATTCTAAAGTGCTTGACCACAACGTGTGCAAGAGTGGTGCTGTCCACGCACACTGGCCATGTTATGATCAGTGCAATATTGTGTTTGGGAAATGTGTACTGGCCAATACCAATGCCATGTCCTAATGTATTTTTTTTTTTTTTTTGTCCCTATCTAGTCTATCAATGTTCCTCAAAGGAAGAAGAAGCAGTCCAGGATAGAGCAAGTTACAAAAACCATGACCACAGTAATGGTTGAACAGCTGAAGGAAATGGATATGGTGATGCAGGCCCAAAAAGATGCACGTCTCCAGCGCTTCTTTGAGCATGAGCGAGAGCTCCAGAATGCTTTTATTTCACAAATAATGGGTATGCATGAGTGTATTAGCAGGGAAAATTGAGAAAGCCAAAGGGTTTTCCTTGATCGTCTGGTGTCAAGAGTGTAAGTAAACACACTACCCCAACTTCACACTCCATCACAGCGTGAGGCTAATTACCCCTTGTATAACAGAGGTCAAAATGTCTTTCCACCAATCTCAGGCAGCCCTTCAGGAAGACCTCAATGTTATTCTCAACAAATGCAAAGTAATACCCAGAGTACCCACCAGCTCCACATAACCCTGAATACCCACCTGCTCCACATAACCCTGAGTACCCACCTGCTCAACATAACCCAGATTACCCGGCAGCTCAACATAACCCAGAGTACAGCCATTATCAACAGTTGTGATCACTGTTGCATTATGTTTGGCTATTGTGTTGGCATTTATTTTTAGCTAGTTTTCTAGTTGCCTGTTTTGTTATGTTAACAAACCTATTGTTTTTTGGATTTTATTTTATGATGTTTTACTGGCCTATGTTTGTAAAAAAAACTAATGTTTTATGACATTTATCTTTTGTATGACAAAATGTACAGAATTTTGTGAAAACAAAGCACTTTTATTACATATGATGGTATATATATGTCGACAAACTTTGAATTGTTTAAGCTTTTTTTTTAAAGCAAAGATGCTAGGTTGGCTTTAATGGTTGAGCAAATGACTTCAGCACATGACACTGAAGTTACCCCAGATAGTTCACAGTCCTGGATGTTCCACTCAGGGAAAAAGTGCTTTCTGTATTTCACAGATGTTATGTAGATTACAGCAGGCTGCAACTGTATGAGGCGCAAGCTTAGTATCAATGTCATTGCGCTTTAATAAACACCGCCAACGTCCTTTCAGTCGTCCAAACGCATTTTCGACCACCATTCTTGCTGAGCTTAGGGTATGAGTAAATCAAATTTGTTCCACAGAAAGTTGATGGTACTGGGTGAAGCCCTTCATCAACCATTGACGCAATGGGTAAGCTGCATCACCGGTGATGATGCAATGGAACATTTTCAATATATATCACATATTAAAGATTTAAAGTGTTTGGCTGTAATATGCCATGCTATGCACAACATAACATTTGTGTGCTCAATAATATTTTTAGTAATCACCATAACACCTAACAAGCTACTAATCTTTATATACACATACTGTGTTGCACAGGAACAAGATGAGCGCCCAGGCCAACCGATGAAGACATCAGTGAAACAAAAAAAATAAATTAAAGATAAAAATGTGTTTTACAATACATATCACAATTCACAGTCACATTAAAATAACAATTGATACTTATCAATAGTTGTGATCAACTACAGCCTGCAGTACGATGGAGTGCCAGCCTTTACGGTTGTAGTAATGCGCATGGTTGTCTGTGGGCGCATTTATAGGTATATGTGTGCCGTCTATGTCTCCAGCACACTGTGGGTATCCTCATCGGAGGAAACCAGTGATGGTCTCATCTAGTTGACGTCCAACAGGCAAGGAGATGAACCGCTTGTACAGAGTTTCTACCAATGCTTTTGTAACTTCATGCACTAGAGTGCAAACCGTTGATCTCCCCACTCGGTATTGTACGGTATTCACCAGAGGTAGCATGCCACCAGATCACAATCACTAGTCTTCTATTTGCTAAAATGGGTTTTCTGCAGTTTGTGGTCTGTTTAGTAAATGCTGGAGTTATAAGGTCCAGCACATATGGAAATGTCCCACGAGACATGCGGAAATGTGCCATCCACTGATCGTCATCATAAGCTTCAACAGTAGACCAGAAAGCGTCTCCATGACTGCGGTCTCTGGCTCACATTCTTCTGTTAGTCTCCGCGCTGAATCTCAAATTGGAGGAGATGCTGGACTTAATAAAAGCTCTCCTCCTGCACAAATAATGGCGTAGCCTATTCTCCCTCTTGCCCATGAATTGCACTTTTCTCCTCTTGAAACCACACTGTGCAACGAAGCACAGTGTTAGCAGCTGCAGCAAGCTCTCATTAGCTGTGTAAAACATCAAAATAGCACAATAGAGCACTAGCTCAGTACTACACACAACTAACTCGTCTGCCATCTTCAAAACAATGAACTGAGCAACACCACCCACTTTGACCTCATCTTTGTGTGCCAAAACAATTTCGCCTTTAAATGACAATCTTTTATCAGCATATCACTGCTCTTCTTTTGATGACTCACACTAAAGCCAGAGCAGACCCGTGTTCAGTGTGAACGGGCCTGACCCAGGAATTTTCCGGGTCTAAACAGCAGTGTGAACGGGGTCTGAGCTGCTGGGCTGATGTGTGCCCCGGAAAAAACCCGGGTCGAAAATCCTGGGTTTTTGCGGGGCGGCAGTGCGAACACGGTATTATTCTATACTCTTATACAAGATTGATGGTGATCTGACAGATATATCTCATGCTGGAGTACAAAGGTATAGTGTAAAGAAGTGGGGTTCAACCAGAGTGCTGAATGTTAAGATTTGGTTGATCTTAATGCATTTAATGTGTGCCCATCCAACTCCCCAGGAGGGCCCACTGCACAGGTCCACCCTAGGCTTTGTTTTTGGGAATGCATATTGTCATCAATAAATTCATTTCAAAATATATATAAAATTATTTTTATCGAGTTAAGTTTTCATTTAAAAAAGTAAACAAATGATTATGCTCAGTTTAGCACTTTTACAATGCCATATTGTCCTGTAAATATAAAATATGTTAATAGATTCAGAGTTAATAAAGAATATGTCTTAACTTGTTATACTTTTGTTACTAGTAAATTTGCCAGTATTTTTGTACAGTTGGTAATTTTTTAACTTTGAAAAATTACATTTGCCCCTCATGGTTTTTCTGGTAAAGTTTAGCTAAATTTGCACCAAATCTCAATAATACCCTAAATTTTTATCCAACAGCATGTGTTTTAAATAATTTTAATTAATTCAAACCAAGAAATCTAATACAAGTTACTATTTTTTATCTGAATCCTGTGAAAAGAACAGTCTGCTTTCTTTATTCTATTTCAGCTATTGATTTAATGAGAAATGCAAATAAAAGTAGAGATTGTGTCTGTTTACATTGAGTTAAACTTTGTCTATTGCAGGAGGGAGTGTAAGGGATTAGCAGTCATTTACTGAAACTGCAATCACTTCCAGTAAACTGGGTTAGTATAATTAAATCTTATCTCTGTGCTAGTATTTCAACACAAGGGAAAGGAATCACTTAGGAACCTGGTTTAAAGAGGATTTTGGCAGAGGGAGAAAATAATAGAATAAATTCTGTGAGAGGTGTACAATCTCTGGGTCATTGCTTCAATGGGGGATTTAAACTGAATACAAAAATACAATCCAAAATGTATTATTGTAGTAAATAAATATTACAGAGAAAACAAAATAAATGTGTAATAGACTTTCAAAATACACACTGGGGCTGATCCATAGTTTAAGAGTAAGGGAAAAACAGATTCAAGCGTAGCGCTTGGTTAAACCATTTTGCAATGTAAAAACTGCTAATTAATTTGAATTCTGTTGCATGCAGGGAAAATACAGGAAAAAATAGCATATGTTTAGTCTGTAAATTAGAGTTCATCTCTCAATTCAAATTCTCTTTTCACAGTTTACATTTGTCTCCCCTTGCAGTTTAACATGGCTTTGCTCTATTTCACACTTTCACCTGTTTTGCCATGAAAAAAGGTGTAATCAGGTCCCGTTTTCCTTTTGTTTCTAAATGTGTTCATTTTGAAACATTCAATAACGATTGGCTAAGCAGGCAGTCAGAACTATTTTTCATCAACTTACCCATTCATTATGACGACAGCTTTGCAGCATTTTTGACAGTTCCCCATAAGCTCCCAGAACTGATGCAAGCCCCGGTGTGGCACTCAACTTGAGACCCGACCGGACAGTTTAGAAACAGTATGCAGGGAGCCTAGAACTGTTAGGGTTAGGTTGTGGGATGGGATGGGATGGAGCGTAGAAGGGAAGGCTTAGGGTTAGGTTTTGGGGAAGGGATGGAATGTGGAAGGGGAGGTTAGGCTTAGGCTGTAAAGAGGGGATGGAGTGTAGAAGGTGGGCTTAGGGAGAACCCACTTATCATAAGTCTGGATCCTGCCATTCAATTTAAAGTCATTAACATATACTGTAAAGATTGTGATATAACAGGATTAAACACATTTACTTAAATAGGTTCCTTTCTGTGACACTGTTCTGTTGAAATTGATGGATAGAATAAAAATGGATGCAGTTTTGCACAATTTATGTGCATTTCAGTCAGATTACATCCATTTTTTAATACTGTGCACAATAAAAGCCTAACCAATCAGAACACATTCTGATCCATCTTGACATAAGTGGACTGACAAAAGAGGAGCATGGATGGGTTCTCTCATGGACAGTCCCTCTTATACCCCTTTCAGTTCGCCACTAAAAACCCAGGTTTTTGATGGTGAACTGAAAGGTACCAGGGTCCTGGTCCCAGTTCTAATAACCCAATGCGAAAGGTCAGGGCCGGCAACAGAAATCTTGGGGCCCGTCACACAAAATTTTTTTCAGGCCCCCCCCTCTATCACACACACACAGAGCACCCCACATACATAAACAAACACAGTGCACCCCATATACATATATACACTTACAGTTCACTCTATATACATATACACACACACAGTGCACCCCACATACATAAACACACACACACACAGTGCACTCTTTATACATATATACACACACACGCACACACAGTGTGACGCAAAATACATGAATTATATACATAAATTAAACTACAAACCTACCTTACACTGGATTTTGATGGACTCATTTCCTTCTCCTGTCGCATCTGGTCTGCAATCCTGGGACAGCGCAATTCCCTGCATTATACAATACAGAAGAGAAGCACAAACCATGACTGACACTGACACACACACCCCCACAACTACAAATAACTGTCACACACACAAATATACATAACTACTGTTACACACACACAAATACACAACTATTGTCACATACACAAATACACATAACTATTGTCTCACACACAAAGACACATATCTATTGTCACACATACAAATAACTATCCTCAAAATACATTCACATTAACTTGATTGTTCTATCCCTGTATCCTTTCTCTAGCCCAGCACCCTCTCTCTGCATTGCCTCTAATCTCCCCCATCTCTCTAGCCCTCTAATTGTCACTGATTGACATTTCTGATTTGCCTATGAGCAGCATAGTATAGCTGTTCATAGGTGGATCATAGACACCAATCAGTGCCAATCCTGCTATTGCACGCCACAACCCC
>WWET01004383.1:88787-105849 GCA_011038615.1 Limnodynastes dumerilii | reverse complement strand
CCTCTGCAGTACAGGATCTGCACTCAGCCAATGACCGGGACGCAGCAGCTCTGATCTACTAAGTTAATAGACAGGGAGGACAGTGAGCTGCCGCTGGGCCCCTCTGAACCACGAGGCCCGTCATAAGTGTCCCCCTAGTCCCCCCCTGTCGCCGGTGTTGACCCAGGTTTTTCAACCCGGGTCTCACCTAATAAACCCTATTGGAAGGATTTGTTACTGTTGTTATCCAACAATACACAAGTCTCTCCCAGCTGTTAAATACTAAACAATAAATCACAATTAGGTAAAGGTGGGGCATAGATAGTTAAACAAGGCAAGCATCCCTACACAGGTAATCAAAAAGAGATCAAGTAGTCAAGAGCATAAACTTATAAGGTATTGATACAAACACTGTTTAACCACTATTTAAAAAGAGTTGAAGATTTTATGAGTATGTTGTAAATACCTTTAAATAGTTTTTCCAAGATCTGGATCTCGAGTCAAGTACCAGATGAGAACAACTAAATGTTGTTGGCTTTGTAGAGATGCACATTGACCACAGCCGCAGCGCAGAGAACACAGCTCTGTGCATGGCTCTGAAAACAGCCCAACACTGAAAATGGAGTGAGTCACAAAGGGCTACAGGCCTGCAGGCTCTCACTGCTACCAAACATGTACTTTTTATTGTATGCAACCTCCAAACCCTCAACATGTATTACATGCCTCTTACATATAGGCCCCCAAATATGCCCTGCAAATCCTTTATAATTTGTGCCTTTTTCAGATCCCTAATATATCCAACTTCTAATACAAGCATCTGAAAACCTACTTTAAAGATCATGCATACCACATGTCACAGCAGATCAGACTTTAACAGACAATAAGAAAATTTTCTATCATCCTCAACAGTTCTGGAGAGTCAAAGGGCTGAATTTACTAAGGGGCGAGTTAGGCAGTGATTATAAATCGCCAGCCATTGCAGCAATTTTCCAGCGATTTGGGAACCCAAATTGCGGAAAAATGCTGTGATGGCTGGCGATTTGCTAAGGTGCTTTTTGCTGGTGATTTATAAATTATGGCGATTTATAATTTGTTTATAATTTGTGGTGATTTAGCTTCATATTGTGGCTAAAATTGCTGCAATGGCTGGTGATTTGCTAAGGGGCACTTTTTGCTGGCGATTTATCATTTGTGGCGATTTAGCTTCATATTGTGGCGATTTACCTTAAGAAATCCATACCACTTAGTTAAAAAAAAAGTAATCTATAAATAAATGAAAACAATGGCCTTTGTCATGTTAAAATGCATAGGCATGATATTAACCCTTAGCATGCTGTCACATATTGTGCTAGTAGGCACAGCATGCCCATGTGTTGCAGGGCATGTGGTGACTTTTAGTATCATAAGCTGCAGCATGCCAAATATTAACGGCATGCCGCACCATAGATAACGTGCCCACATCATTTTTTTAAGAATAAACAGTTAATAATCATGTGAACCCATAAACAATTAATAATCATGTGCCCTCATAAATAGTTAACAATAATGTGGCCCCATAAACACTTAATAATCATGTGCACCCATAAATATATAAAAATAATGTCCACTCATAAATAGTTAATGATAACGTGGCCCCATAAACATTTAATAATCATGTGCCCTCATAAATAGTTAATAATAATGTGGACCCATAAACAGTTAATAATCATGTGCCCTCATAAATAGTTAATAATAATGTGGCCCCATAAACCCTTAATAATCATGTGCACCCATAAATATATAAAAATAATGTATACCCATAAATAGTTAATAATAACGTGGCCCCATAAACATTCAATTATCATGTGGCCTCATAAGTAGTTAATAATAATGTGGACCTATAAACAATTACTAATCATGTGCTCTCATAAATAATTTGCCCCCATAAATAGTTAAAAATAATGTGGCCTGATTTATATTTATGATTAATGTGCCACGATAATCTTTTAAAATCTACTAATAGTGCTGGACAAAACATTGTAAATAATTTTTAAAAAGTTGCTACTTACATTTTTGCAGTCTTCGTTCTTGATTGCAGATCGGATGCTCCGATCCATCTTCTTTATCCAGGATCCCGCAAGATGGTCTACCTTCTTTGGTGTCACTCGGCAAATGACTGAGTCACAATTGGTCCCCTATTTCTACCCTCTGATGGAATGATGCAGCATGCCATTAACACTTGACATGCTGCCGCTTATGGTACTAAAAGTCACAGCATGACCTGCAACACATGGGCATGCTGTTCCTTCTTGTACTATATGTGACAGCATGCTAAGGATTATTTCATGCCGCGCTTTGCATTTTTACATGACAAAGGTAATTTTTTTCATTTTTTATTAGAGATTACCCGTTTCTTTTTACTTCTGCTCTTTTAAATGCGTATTGATTTACATGAAATTGACACTCACAGGTGGCACCTTTGGATAGCAGTAATTGCCATGATTTTACTTAGCGACACATACTAAACCCGGCGATTTGTATCTTTTGCCTTTTCAAAATCGCCATGGCGATCTTAAATATTAAGATTTTGAAAAGATAGTATTTTGTGTAATTTTATGGAAGTTTTGCTTTATTAAATCCGGCGATTGCAAAATCACCAGAAAACTTGCCAAAAAAACATTTATTTTCACCAAATTAACTTTAGTAAATCCAGCCCAAAGAGCTTAAGGGCTAAATTTACTAATCTGTAGAAAAGAAAAAAAGGAGACATTGCCCATAGCAACCAGATTCTAGCTGACATTATCTAGTATGTAATAAGAAAGTGAGAGCTAGAAACTCATCAGTTGCTATGGGCAACATCTCTACTTTTCCTTTTTCCAGTTTAGTAAATGATTCCCAAATAGTTTTTTTTATTGCATAGTATATCCACTTCCAGGAAGAAAGTGCTGTAAATGATGAGATACAATTTGGCATAAGACTAGCAATTAATATGTTTGTACATTTTCTCAGATCTCTTTGCGATGATGATAGATTATAATAGGTTCAGGGGAAAAAAATGAGCAAACCATTGAGGAAAACTCATTTTTCTGGATATAGGTTGCATAGCATACATTGCAATTTAGTGTTTATATTGTGTGTGGAATTCAAATAATTTTTGCTGTCTGTGGTAAGATTATGACTTTGTGTGTACTAGGTGCAAATCAGTTCTATAGTTATTAATACTATAACTATATAATTTGACACCACAATAAACTCTACTTTATATACTTTATATACCACACTGACTTGCAACTTCATTCATAGAAAAACCAGGGTTGCCAACTTTTTAGAGCTTCCCTTCGGGAGAACCTGGAACCCAGATCCTGGCATTTACAGCCTGTCCTAAATACTAGCATACTGTATTGAAATGACATGTTTTTGTTTTCACACTTTTTTGATTACAACATTATTTGCATGGTGGCTTAAACTGTCTTATGGTTGCATAAGATAATCAGTGTGTCACTAACCGAATGACAAGGAAGTTCATGCAGTTTTTGTGGTTATGGGAACTTTGCCCAGTTATGCTTTGTTTTGACTAGTAAACACATTTGGGGATTGCCTATCTGCTTTACTTTTTTATTGCTTAATATGACGGAAATTGGAACATAACCAGCCTAAGATGTTTAAATGCTAAATAAATATATATTAAAAAATGATGTGCTAAAGAGAAAGTGTCATTTCAATTATAAATAACAAGTACAGATGTAAAATGGCAATGGTAACTTGTTATTACAAACTTCTTGGGTCTTAATCTAGAGTTCCTCCATCTACAAATCCTTCAAAAAAATATGAATTCACATGGAAGTTAGTAAGTAAAGTAAAATAATGGCATTTAGGTCAGTATTTGACTTTACTTCCTTGTGAATTCATATTTTAAAAGGATCTGTAGATGGAGGCACAATACTTATATATTACCTCACGTTTTCTCACTCATGATGGCAGGCCAGACATATGGATTAGTATGTACACAATCCACTAGAAGTCCTGCCCACTTAGAAGTGCACCTTGGCACCACTGTCAGAAGCTACCTGATGTGTCATTTGATAGAAGGCTGGATAGAGTGAATTGTAAAAAGTTCAGGTAGAAAAAATACGCGTACATGTGAAAAATGCAGATACTGACTAAATACAATCCGGCCATACCGAAAACAAGGGAAGGTCAGAGGTCTGGATTTGGTCTGATGTTATTATCAGATGCTTAAAGTGGTGCTCAGCAGGACAGTTGGATTTAATTTTACTTCAATCATCTTTAGTCCTCTAAGTTTTTAATAACAATATAGGGACTGGTGCAGAGTGAAACATTCAAACAATGGGGTAGATCCAGAACTCCGCTTGCAATCCATTTACTAGCGTAGCGTATTTACGCGTGCGTACCTTCTATACACTCCCCTTGGCACACCCCTTGAATGTACGTATTTTGTCCAAGTTCCACTTTCCAAACCCTGCCTTAACTTCTGCCCATGTAACTGATGTCATCCGCACACGTACGGATGTGCAACACGTATTTACGCAGCTAAGCACGCCCATACTGTACACTTTAAATACAAACCCCCGCCTACATAACGTATTTCAGACGTATTTTAGACACACATAAAATTGGCACACCCATACGTACGGATTTACACAACAAATACATAAATGGCCTTACATTCACATTTACGCTGCGTTACAGAGTTACCATAGTTTCTATGGTGCGTATGCGCAGTTCTTACCATAACACGATTTTACATGTCCACCAAGCGTAAATTCGCTCGCAAGCATTGTTCTGGATCTGCCCCAATGGCACTGCATACATCTGTATATCTTTGCATTGCACAAGCCTAGAACTAATACATTTGCAACTGTGGCTAGTCCAGGAAGAAAATCACAAAGTAAGCAAAAAGCAAAGAGCGCAGATATGGAGGTGAATATAAATGGTAATAATTTAATTATACTAAGAACACCAATAAAACAAATAAATAAATAAAGCAGACAATAACAATATAACAATATGTTATTGGTATTGTTTGATTTGTTTTATTTAATTTTTTACTCAACTATTTCGGGTTCACCTAGTTTGGCGCCGACCAATAGGAACTGTTTCCTATATTTTACTGTTTCTAGTCCAGGAAGATGCTGATGGCTGACACTCCACAGGTTTTATGGGAGCATTTAACCTTTCAATTGTTTTAATAAAGTATGGCTATGTCACATATGCATTGTGCTGCTTGTTGTCTTTTTTTTTTTAAATTTAAGGCTAATATGATACTGATTTCATTCATAACTATGGAACAGATCTAGACTTCTGAATAGGGGATTTTTACGATCATTATCATCAGAAAATATCAGAATTTTGCAACTTGAATTTTGTGGAATTCACTGCCAGAAAAGGTTGTGATGGCAGATTCACTGGATATGTTTAAGAAAGGATTAGATACATTTTTAGCAGAAAAGGACATTCAGGGTTACCAGGACCGCTAATTTAAATAAAGGACAGTAGTGGAGCAAGGGAGAAATATATGCATTTATTTATCTTAGGATTGCAACAGTTTTGAGGTTGCTTTATATGGATTAACTTCCAATATAAAGATAGGGATCGCAGGAGATCCAAAATAGGTTGAACTTGATGGACTGTTGTCTTTTTTCAACCTCATCAACTATGTAACTATGTAACTATGTAACTACACATGTGCATGCACCTCAAGATACAACACTCTTACTTAATTTAGTTGCAACAGAGGGGCAAGTGGGAGAAATGCAAAGTGTACAGTATAACTGTGTCAGATGTATGCCACTCTATCCATACTTCTATACTTCTGATATATCTCCATTTTAAGTGAGGACGGCCCGGAAATCTTAAAATAGTGTTCTGGGAACAGAACTCTGAGTGCGCCAGACCAGGATTGGTCTCCCCAGCATTCACCCCCAAAACGGGATACAAGTATCTTATCCACCCTGGCGTAGCGCGATTGTTAGTCTGGCTTCTGTCCTATATTTTTAGTAACCATCATTTTTTTTTATGCAGTGAACCAATGCAGTTTCTAGACTTAAAAATAAGGTATGCACCAATCCTTTTACATCCTTTTACATGCATCTCCTTGTATGTGCCCAGCCATCCACTTCTGTCAATCGTTGTGCCCCCCTTAATGTGTTCAGCCTCCTTTTGTGCCCTTTTATATGTGTCCAGACTCCTTTTGTGCCCCCTTATATGTGTCTAGCCTCCTTTTGTTCCCCTTATATGTGCTCAGCCTCTGTTTGTGCCCCCTTATGTGTTCATCCTTCTTTTGTGCCCACGTATGTGTTCAACCACCTTTTGTGCCACTTCATGTGTTCAGCCTCCTTTTATCCCTTCCTATGTGTTCAGCCTCCTTTTATGCCAGCTTATATGTGCCCAGTCTCTTTTTGTGCCCCCTTATAGGTGCCCAGTCCATTTTTGTGCCCCCTTAGAGGTGCCTAGACTCCTTTTGTGCAGCTTTATATGTGCATAGCCTCCTTTTCTGTCCCCTTATTTGTGTTTGACCTTCTTTTGTGCCCCCTTATTTGTGCCCAGTCTCCTTATGTGCCCCCTTATTTGTGCCCAGTCTCCTTATGTGCCCCCTTATTTTTGCCCAGCCTTTCAACTTTTAAACTATTAAAATAGTTTTCTAAGCTTACCTTTGTCTTCTTGATCCTTCCTATGTGGCGCAGTGTCATTCAGCATAACAGTCTCCTATGGGAGCTTTGTAGGACCAAATCTATTCCAATGAATACCGCTGCCTCAGAACGTTATTCATTAAAAAGATTTGGTCCCAGAGGAGCCCTGTAAATCAGGACTGTTAAGCTTAATGACGCCAGCCACATTTGTCATCTGATGCGGTCGGCGTCTATGAGAGCTGTGGTCTATGTGACCGCGGCCCGGGTGAACACTGCATGATCTAAAGGGGGGCTACCCTACTGGGCACCCCCTTTAAGTCATCTAGGGGCGCGCCCCATGCGAAAGCATGGCTCACCCACCCCTAGAAATGGCCCTGCAGTGAACTACCCTGCACTTGTATTTTGATTGTTAGGGATGAGGAAGAATCTGCAGAATGTATCTGCATTATTCCTGACTGTTATATATTCGTACATGGTGGGAGTCCCCTCCAGAAGAGCTGTCTTTTAGAAGTAGAGACAGATGAAAAAAACATTTTGGCTGTCTCTATTTCGAAAAGGCAGCCTTTTGTGACTTTTTTTCAGAATGGGTAAGATTGGCGATATGTGTTCAATCCATGTTCGGTGCTTCGGGTTCAATTGATTTGCCTCTTCAAGGCAAAAGCAATCAATTTCCCAGCCAGTTCAGAATTCCACAATTCCACTTTGGATGGGGAGGTCTATTGGTTTGAAGACTTTTAAAGAGAAAATCATCACAAACTTGTGAAGTTGCCAGACAAGGAAAGGAGGTCAAGTTTAAACTCTTAGGATCTTGCCATGCCAATATATATGGTATAGTCCAATCAGGGGGAACACATGGGGTGGAATTTGAGTAGGGCATTATATGACATATAGAGGTATGTAGTGCTGTCAAAAGGATCCACTGATTTTATAGCAAACTTTTGTGTATATTGTTATCAAAATGGCTTAGGATATTCTACCAGGCTGCCTTCAACTCTGTGATACAAGAGGGTAGTCTTATAGAAAACACGAGAATGTGCCAGAATGTGCTGGAATGTTTTCCAGATTGAAGGCACCTCATCAGGGCATCTATTTTTGTAGACTATGAGGTATGTAGTATACTTTGGATAGGATTCATAGATCATAGGTCTGTTGAAAGCTTCACCCATTAAGTCTGTAAGGTCATTCGACAAGGTAAGGTACACGACAGATATGGCACCCCACTGGGATAATTGGTCAACCACAGATTTGAGAGGGAAGTATGCATGGAGAGCGCATTTGTGAGTGGATGGCATGTCCCAACTACAAATATTATTTGAAAAGCAGCGACTCCAGATTTAAGGCCATTGGCAAATTACAAAAAGTATCAAGAGAAAACCACAGCGCTAATAGTCTCCAATTTTAAGTAAACACTCTGCGACCGAGCTAAATAATGTATAACAATTTAATAAAGACAGGATAAAATAAAACAACTAAAACAAAAACATAATAAACAGTATAAGCTGTGCACAGCAAAAAATAAAATGAGGGATGTGGGTATCGCTGAGTAGGAGATACAGTTCTTACTTTGCGGGGTGGAAATAATTGCACAGTATCCGGAGGTAGCACAGTAAAAAGCTGTAGCAAAGAATAAATTCTTGAGGTGCAGTTTGAATCAGTAATGAGGCAATAGAGGGATAAATCCCTTCTAAGCAGGGTAGATATATCACTGTAGCAGGAGGAATGCCGCTCTGTCCTGCGGCTGCAGGCTGCAAACTGTCTCCTGTGTAAAGTGCACTGTGCTGTGTGGGATAGCGTACCCGTTAAAAGTGCTCCGATAGCATACCCGCTCAAAGTGCTCCAATATAGGCAATACTCACGAACCCATCAGCTTCAAACCAGACAGAAGGTCCAGGGTAAGGTTGTAATTCACCGTGGGTATAGCGCAATGCTGAAAAGCGGAGGCCACCCGCTTAAGCTATGTACCCATGGGCCGAAGACCATTCAACTGTTTGAGACTAGAAATCCAGCTGATCTGCACAGGTGAGTAAATGTGACGTCACCGGTGACGCGTTTCGCCCAACACAAGGGCTTTCTCATTGGCAAATTACAGTCTATATTATTTCATTTATCTATTTAAATTTTCCTATGCAAGAAGAATGAATAATATATGATCACTGAAATGCTATATGAGGTCTCTTGTTGCGTGTTTGTAATTAAATCAGATATAGATTAGGACATTAACATTAGACAATCTAGATATAGTACATTTATATTTATATTAAAAAAGTAGATAACTACCATTTGAATTAACACTATACGAAATGTTTAGGAGATCTATTGGTCTATTATTTAATTTATATAATATAATATGTAAACAAGAAAAAATTTAGAGAAGTAAAATTTGCTATACAGTAGTGACTTTCCTCTCCTTGCTCATTAACTCTAAATAATCGTTAATGCTTTTGGAGCGTTAAAATCAGGAATCAGATCTACCACTCCAATTCACCAAACATCTAAAATAACTAATTTTGATAGCGCTAGAGACAAAGCAACAACTGTAGCTGAGTACAAATAATTACATAATTTATTCAACACATAAATAAAACAAGGCAAAAATTTAAAACTGATTAATTAGCATCATAATCAACAAATAACCATAGAAAAACAAAATATACAAAAAAAAAATTCTTGGAAAAAGTTCCTTAGCAGTATGATTAGTAACAATGAATTATTTTAAAATCTGCAGCTATTTATATTTATATATTTCTTGATTAAATTAAAATGGTCAATTCATGCAATTTTTGTTTTTTTCCCAGATAGGTTAGGGTAGCAGCACTATGTGCAGAAAATCACTGAAAGGGCTAACACAGTAGAACAGTTTAAACATGCTTGGGATAAATATAAGGATATCCTAAATCTTAAACTATATTAAAAATACGGTCTAGGGTCAGTATAGTTTTAAATAAACAGCTGGGCAGACTGGATGGGCCATGTGGCTCTTATCTACCATCACTTTTTTATGTTTCTATGTTTCTATATTATAGCTGTATATCCGATTCTTTAATTTAAGGCCCATTGGCTCTCCTAATTGCAGAGTCAGAGTCAGGTTCGATATTAGTTACCGTGTGCAGGGGCCCCATCCTCCTCTGTTCATGCAATGGGTGTAATACCCGACCTCCTGGCCGGTCCTCGTGAAGAACATGGTCAGCTTTGTTTTAGTAAGCATGGGCCTGATTCACACTTGAGAAACTTCTGCTTCTTAAGTGCGTATTTGCCTGAAATTACCTACTGCGCATGCGTAGTAGGTCATTTATGCTATCTACGTACCAGATCGGTATGTAGATAGCATAGGTGCAGTCTTTAAAGACTGCACGCAGGGATTTATGTCCATAGAGGCGGCGTTAAGCCGCATCGGGGCATTTTTAGAAGGAAGTGGGAGGGGAAGGTATTTAGATTAGCTGGAAAGGGCAGGGGAGGTGCAACGTCCGTACGGACATTGCATAGAGATATAAGGTAGCCCTATGGCACTCGTAAGTGCCATAAGGTACCTTAAACGGAGGGTGGGTTGGGGGCTGGAAGAGTGAGTTAGGTGCGCAGCTGCCCGCACCTTACTCACTCTTAAGTGTGAATCAGGTTCCATATGTTTTATGATTCACTTGGTCCTGCTATGGGTTCGTGTTGTGGTGGGTACGCCAATGGGGTAAGGAGTTTGATGTGGCATTACTGGTGTATCTAAAGGTATAGGGTAAGCTATAGTAATGATATCCCAGTGAGTCCTCACCCGTACAGTCGTTAGAATGCAGCAGGTATCAAGCTTGGATACAGAAGTCTAAATACAGAGGTCTAGGTCTAGATGTTGTTCTAAATTGGGACTAAAACATTGAAAAGGGTTAAAAAAAAACTATACGTTATAAAGCAGCAGTTGGTGAAGCCGACCCCAACAGTAATTACGCAAGACACATTAAACACAGTAAAAGAAATGTTCTAGCTGCATAAACCAGGTCAGTGCCAGTACCACAGTTAAGATATTACTTTACAAACTGATTTGGATGTAGCAGCCTCTTTTTGTATATTGTATGGAAGGAAGGGATATTAAAGTGGTGCAGGGTGAACATCATCAAACAAACTGAGAAAGATAGAGAAGAATTAGCACATGGGTTTATATTTTTATTGGTATCATGTGTTTAACCTGTGGTTATCTTTAAAAAAGGGATTTACCTGGTTATGACCTCCATGCTGTCAAGCCCCTGCAATATTAGTCACATGATTGACCCTTGATGATTTTCAGTTTCAGGCCCATGTAAACTTTATTTTGGCACTGCTATTACTGCAAAAGCTGGGATGGTTGGTGATAGTATAGTTTAGATTGGTAACACTTTGCTCATATTTGTAGGTAAATAATGATTTCAGGTCCAATCAAGGTTTCACAATTCTATGATCCAGCTAAGCAGCAACTGCGCTTTAGTACCACCTCTGAATTGATGGACCTGTTATAGTTGGGCACCATCAGCTTAAATCACATCATGATGGATCATACCAGTATTTTTTCTAGTCCAGGAGACTAATGATTAATAACACATAAGTAAGTAAGTTGGTTTCTCTGTTAAACATGACATGGCTCCTAATATGGACAAGTAACTGTTTCACCACTTACCATTTTGTAATGTGTTGTCTACTAATTATTTAAGTGCCTAGTTTGTATTGGTCCCGCCTTTAGTTGATTTGGTCTAGATACACAAGGCCATTTCTCTAATTTTTCAAACAATTTAAGCTCCTGTTCCTGAGTTTTTCAAAGCAAGTTGAAATGTTCCCTGGAAACATCCATTCACAGGTTTGCACTTTATAATGGCTAGAACTAATGCATTTGATACTTTTTATGAAGGATAACAAACCACTTATGATTCTATCAGAAAGGTGGTAAAATAAAATGAACATGACAAAACAACTCATGTAACATCATACATCTTAGTTGAGGCTTGTTTAAGAAGCCAACAAAACCTCAGACCAAAAAGTCTAAAAAGAAGATACATTTTTACTATTGCACAATATATGACTAAATAATCCCTAACATTCCTAAGACTTAATAGAAGGTAAATAGAGAAGACCAGTATGGCAGTATATTACAGATGTGCCCATACTTATCCAACTTTAAACTTTGCCACAGAACTCTATTTTTTGAAGCAGCTAAACTTATATAATACTGCGCCAAGCTGTAAGGGTTAGCACCACGGTCAGGTGGTCAGTGCAACGTTTGTGGACATGCGTAACATAGAAGTGAGCACATACTGTAGGAGCGAGTACAGGGAAGAAGTTCAAAAATAAACGACAGGTGTCTGGATGTAGTCATCACATCTTAAATGTACTGTAGATGTTTATTGGTGGTCACGATTTACAGTAGGTTTCACGTTGGTTTTCTTACGGTTTTTTTTTTTTAAATACAAAAAGTGTTCATAATGAAAAGCAGTGTGAAAACTAAATCGTGTCTAACAACAAAGAATCGTTTTTTGAGAGGCAGTTATTGAAAATGTCATTTATCTTTGACCAAATGTAGAGAGTTCCAGTTTTAAACAGGTATATAAAATGCAGTCACTTCTAATAACTCATATTAATGTGATTGAAGGACACTGTCAGGGCGGACATCTAATAGCAATGTTCAGGGGATCACACAAAGTAAAAACAAATGATGTTTTGTAACTGTAAAACAGGATGATTTCACAAAATGGCAATTATTGTTATGACAAGTTTAACATGAAATAGAGGGTGAAGCCAAAATCGCAGCTAGCAATGTCTCATATTTCCCTGTCATACAGTAATTTTTTCATCCATTGGCTTACTCCAGTGCTCCACTGCACATACGCACAACACAGTTTACCAAAAAAGCACTACCTGGCAGGTGCCTATTTTTACTGCTTCTCTGAAAAACAATATCAGCTTGTGCCAGATTACACAAAAAGATTTGCTGTTTGCATTGTGCCACTCCCCTTGCTCGTACAGATTACTGGACCTGATTCACACTTAAGAGTGGACCTGATTCACACTTAAGAGTGAGTTGGGTGCGGGTATCTACATGCAATGTCCGTAATGTCTTTAAAGACCGCACCTACGTTATCTACATTAGATAGCGTAAATGACTTACTACGTATGCGCAGTAGTTCATTTCAGGCAAATACGCTCTTAAGAAGCAGAAGCAGGGAGGGTTAGAGTCAGGCTGCAGGGGAGCCGCTGAAGTAATTCTTACCATAACCCTCCCCTCTCACTACCCTAACCCTAAACCTCCTTCCTGGCAGCCTGAACCTAATCCTCCCTTGCAGCCTGACCCTAACCCTAACCCACCCTCCCCTACAGCCTGACCCTAACCTCCCACCATCTCCTGCAGCCTGCCCCTAACCCCCCCTCCCCTGCAGCCTGACCCTAACCCTCCCTCCCCTGCAGCCTGACCTTAACCCTCCCTCCCCTACAGCCTGACCCTAAACCCACAGAAAGAGTTTACTCACCTGTCCTATAGCGGCGACAGCAGTGGCGGAGGTGCGGTGGAGTGATCCGAATGGCATACTAATTCATTCCAAAAAAAAAAAATTTAGAAAATCGTAACCATTTGAAATAGGGACATCCGAAAATAAGCTTTCGGATATCCCTATTTCACAAATGGAACATTCTAACCGAGGAATGACAACGCTCATGGGGATAGCTACACTTCTATTACGTTTCAAGATGTAGCATATTTACTATACACTCCCCTATGGAGTTGCCAAATCCTGCCTTAACTTTACACAGTGTAACTACCGTCGTACGTACAGGCAACAGGTATGTAACTGCCTAAGGACGCTTAGACTGTTGGATTTAAATGCCTCCGAAGTGAAATTAAGGGTGTCTTATGCCTTGCACGCCCCTTCATTCATAGTTACGCTGCTGATAGTAGGCTGGTAGTAAGTGTAGTGTTACGTGACGTAACATCTGTCGAGCACATTTTACATCAGCGGCTAGCGTAAAATCATTTGCGTACGTACTTCTGGATCTACCCCCTTGTCAGTAATTTAAATATCAGCAATGCTATGGGCAAGATAACAGCACTGTCAACCTTAATGTTGACACCACCCTGTTGACTTAATTTTATTGACATTCATACGTTTTTGAGCTAATGTATGTCAAAGAATTCTTACAGACAAAAAATAAAGATAACGGTGTGATATTCAAGACTTTCACCCATAACCATCCATTATACTTTATGCCAGTGTGAAAGACATTTAAACGTTAACATTTCTCTTATTCCTAACTTCTCCATCTTTACTTATTTTGCCCATCATAAGTAAAACTTGCTTAAAGAAGCAACTGATGAAATAAATGCTGACACTTAAAATATAAAAATATGATATACTAAAATATTTATCAGTTGTACATCAATATTAGAGATGCCTTAAGGTTATAGTAAGTCTATTGAAAAAGAAGTGATTTGACTGTCAGGATACTTAGGATGCATGTCTTTCAGACTCCAGCAATGCCACACATGACAAGTGACATTCATAAAAGTAGTGACAGGTTTAATTTACACACTCTCAGTGAGAAAGGATAAAACATCTGTTAAATTCTTATAAGTTATAATTCTCAACAATTTATTTTTTCTCAGTAGAGCATATTTTAGGAGGGCAATAAATAATTTAATTGCGGCTTGCAGAAATGATTCTTAAAAAGATATGACTTTCTACAGCATATTCACACAAAGAAGTCAATAGCAGTAAAGACACTAGAGCGATTATCTGCCTGATGCCCAAATATCGGGTGATAGGGAAAATAATTGCTGTAGTTAATGGCCAGAATCATTTTTTGAGACATCAAATAAATGCACCAGAAACGCTCTGGTATGATTATTTGATCTTTCAACATGTTTGATTAAAATCAGGAGCAAGCTCCCGATATTTTAAGGGGGCCAGTCAGCAAGCTGAATGGTTCCCTGTTCTTCAAAGTTGCTGTTGTATATCTATGTACAAAGCTGCTCTGACAGCTTTGAAGGTATACTTTAAAGCTGTCCGAGCAGCATAGTGCATAGATATACAGCAGCAGTTATTGCAGTGAGTAGTACAGTCAGTGATCAGCCGAATGCTATGTAAAGCGCAGCTTCAGCTGATTCTTGTCTGTATTACTGCCTGCAATAGCCACTGCTGTATATCTATGTACTATGCTGTTCTGAGCAGCATACTACATATATACAGTAGCGGCGATTGCAGGCAGTAGTACATACAGATCCCTGTCTGCAGGGCCGCCATCAGGGGGGGACTGCTGGGCCTAGTGTCCCGGGCCCAGACAGATAGGGGGGCCGGGATAGCCCCAGGCCTCCTCTCTGTCCTGCTCAGGACACTAGTAAAAGAAAAATCGCAGCATTTTAATTTTGTTGGCAGAGGTCTGAATGCATATCAGACCTCTGCATTACCTTTCCGACGGTCCGCAGGCCCGCGGCACTCTGGGTGATGATGTCACAATGATGTCACGATGGTGATGATGGCGGACTGCCGGATGCTGAGAAGGAGGGAGCGTGCACCGCAGAGGAAGAGGTGAGATAAGTAAATTATGGGACTCCTGTCGGGGGCTAGTGGCGCATAATGGTAAACTTAGGGGGGATGGTGGCAAATGATGAGAGTACATGTGGGGGAGGGGGCGGTGACTCAGGATGGGTGTATTGTGTGGGGGCCTGCCTTTAGTCTGGATCCAACCCAATGTCACAAATGTGTAGAATGATCATTCCCAATCCTGTTATTCGTATAGCAAAGTATTCAAAGTTAAAAGAAATGTGGATCACTCACGCTCTGATGCAAAAGGCTCATAGAGTTTCTCCTTTGTCCAAACTTGATTCCTCCTCTCACCGCATGTTGCACTGTGTTCCCGGCGGCACTGCCTGCGGTCCTCTATACAGGATGATGCTCGCCGCAGTCACTTGTGTAAGCCGCTGTCTCTTGGGGGAGGAGTATTCTTTTGATTGCAGAAGCCTCTCTCCGGCACCAACACTTGTGATGGATATGCATGCAATGGAAGAGAAGACAACACAAGCACCGCAAATAGTGCACATAAAAGCAATCTTTATTACTTTTTAAAAGTCACATTAAACACTCACTAGATGCGATAGACATTCAATAGAAATGTCAAAGTAGGCTCAATAGGTAAGTAGGAAGGTAGCAAGGTAAGTATTCCAGCTGTAAAACACAGAAGCACCAATGTTCACTACTGCACAAGCATGGTATTTCTCCCTCCTTTATGTACACCTTTGTGGGTACACTTCTTAAAATCAACATTCAATGCGTTTCTACCCTCAAGGCTGAAGAAAGACCCCTGTTAAGGGTAGAACCCTTTTTGACAGTCCCCTGTAAGTAATGTATAGTCAGCTGCATTGTGACTATTATATATACCGTAGAAATGTGACTATGCGCCTATGCAATTCAGAATTGTGTTTATGATATCTATGTGCTTCCATGTTTCGTTCGTACAAATGTGTAATTGCAAAATTAATCGGAAGCTCAAAAGCGCTTATGGATCCGTACCAAAATATTTGGCAAATGGCCGGATCTGAGCACTTTTTCACTGTAAAGTAGCAACTCTGAATCAGCCGAATTACTTTTGTGTGTTGCGCTTGCGCTTGCGTCTTGCGTGTACATAATCTGAATCAGGTCCCAAATCTGCACACAAAACCATGATGCAATGCAATTGGTGAAAATGTATTGTTTTTTGAAAATGATTAGCTTTGCTTATAGAACACAAAAATCAAACATCTTTTTATTTTTATTTTAAACTGTTATTTAGAGATGAAATAAGAAAAATAAATCATAAACTCTAATTCTGTTTGTACCTTTTATATTTGCCTTCATCTGTAGTTCAATATGGTCTTGCACAGGTAGTTATTTGTTGTTATCCTCAACTCTGATTAGCTACACTGAGGATTGTCATTGGTTTAAGATAACTTTTTATTAAAAGTAAGGACACAAAATGAATGCAACTGCTGAGCTACTCATATGCATGTTTTGAGAAAAGCTTAACAGCTCCTGTTATGCTTGCAGGTGCTTTGCCATCTTTACAATTATAGGGCCTGATCCAGACTTAAGGTCGAGTTACGCACTACAATATAATTCACTCCCCCTGGCACTCCCCTCACATGCATGTAAATTTGATGATTTATGTGTTCAGAATCCTACTTCAACCTTTCCTTGCATATCGTACGTATTGCCTTGTCATACATAGGTAAGGGCCTAACCCTGCCCATACTGTACAATTTAAATGCCTCCCTTCTCCCACAATGCGTATTTTCGGCTTGCGTAGGGATGTCATGTCCTTTTGTACGGAGTTACGTACAAGTTAGGTATGATCAGAGTTACGATGTGTAACATCAGACGCACATGCAAAATTCATTTCACAGCCATCTTTATGCCTGCAGCATGCGTAAATAAGCTGTCATTATTAAGTTTGGATCAGGCCCATAATCATTAATAATTACA
>WWET01004383.1:59913-72633 GCA_011038615.1 Limnodynastes dumerilii | reverse complement strand
TAGATAGATAGATAGATAGATAGATAGATAGATAGATAGATAGATAGATAGATAGATAATTTATTTATTTTCAAAATATATCCTATATTGACTTATCTCCAGACTCTCCAGTTTCCAGCCTGACCCTGCTCATATAGACTATTAAACTAGTGATTTGGAATTTATTTGGTGCCATGCCATGTGTCATATGCAGCACAAACCTTACATGAATTTTTAAGATATTTGTGGTATGCTATCAATTTATTGACAGTTTTTTGAGTTTACTGAGAGTGCTTTCAAGACTTTCAGCACCTATATTCTAGCATACTAATGACAATTCTTTCTCTCTCACAAACAGCACATTCATCTGTTTTTCCCGTATACTAAAATATTTTATGCTTTTGTTATCTTTGGAAACACATTTGCACTATGTCCGTGTCTCTGGTAATGTACTGTGCGAGATAAGGTCATCGGTTCATGTACAAGGACTTGCTATAGAGCTTATGGTTGACTTGGTAATTGCTATGTTTATACTTGTCAGTGCTTAATGCCTTGCTTTTATGCCATGATACAAACTTTAATTTTCCATTATTTAAATTGTTAAAAAGAGAAATATCAAAAAAAAATTTTGTTTCCACTATAATTTACTGTGGTCAAGCTTAGGAAAATGCATGCAATTAAGGATTCTGTTTATGTTTAGTTATGTAGTTTCACAGTACAAATTAAGCTATCATCAAGTCTTCTCTGCAATAAAAAGCAAGGAAAACTAAATATTTTATTTCACAATTTTCTTTTTCTTTTTTTGGGGAGAATGACGAAATATAAATTTTAGTAAAAGAGTTTCTTACATTATCCAGCTTTAAAGTTTGTGCTATATTTTAGCAGTGAACAGGATTAAATGTCTACATCATATAGTTTTAACAATTGTATAAGTGCTAGACAAATTTATAGCCATAACTCTTTGCTTCTCTCTTTTACATACTCTAATTGTTACACATGTAACACTGCACTTTGTAAATGTGTCATGAACCGACAAGCCAGCCGCAGAAATTCCCTGTGAGTCATCATTGGAATTGCTTAGCAGCCAGAATGCTCAGTGCTCATTAGGTCAGCTCTCTTTCAGCATCCCGCACATTGCCAAGCAACTCAGCTGATTCCAATCAGCAGGGAGAAGAATGGGATTTTCCCCTCTCTTATGATTGGCCAGCGTTCACTTAAACATACAGCTACCCCTTCCCTGGGACCAGTTATATAATGCCGCAATCACCTGCTGTTTCTCTATGTTGTTCTCCTTTCTCCGTTTACTAATCCATTCCTGATTTCTCTTCATTGCCTTACAGCCTTTCCTTGTTCCCACTGCACTCTACCTTTCCAGTTTGTTATGCCTTGCGTGTATTCATTGCCTCTCTCTCGTGCTCCAGTACTGTTACCATCTAGTACTCTTTATAACTGTGTGGTGTTTCTGTGCTTTACAATCTGCACTCTAGTACTATTATCATATAGTATGCATTAAACCTGTGTGGTATTTCTGAGGTTTACCATCTGCACGCCAGTACTACTTTCATCATGTACTCTGTATACCTGTGTGTCAAGTCTGTGCTCCACCATCAGTACCTTTTCCATCTAATCCTGTGAGCTTCTACTACTTCTGTCCGCTAGGCACCCCTTTGCCAATCTCTGTGGTCTATTCTCTTTTCCTCCCAAGGATTTGCTTTTTTGTGGTGCCTGCTATCAGTGTGCTGAACAGGCTCACACCTGTGCCTTCATGACTGTGCATAGTGAGTTAACAGTCATTAGTCCTTGCAGCAATCCTTTTCTCTCTGGGGACCGTAGTCAGGGATAGTGACCTGCTGGGAGTCTGAGTCTGCCCCCACCATCAGGGACTCCAGAGTAAGTGTGTCATGATCACAGTATCTTTTACTAGTATCTTTGTTGTGTGTTTACTGATCTCTCCTGTCACTCTATTTATGGTGACTGTATCCAGCACCAGTAGCCTTACCTCCGATACATGTCTGCACTACTCCTGTACTCCTTGGATCCTGTTAACCATCTTGGCATCTGTGTGCTTGTCCAAAGGGTCATGACCTGCCACATGCCTGCAGCCAAGTCTATCCTCATTATCAGGGGCTCTGGCGAATACCTGGCATGTGGTTAGACTCTGCGCTTCTGTATGCTTCTGGTCCATTTTGGGCTGGCACAGAACTTGGTCTGTGACAATGTGTAATGATACATCTACACAATAAATTAGACCACAACCTGATTGCAGAAGTCAAGTGAATATCTGGCAGGGGAGGGTTTTTATATTTCGTTGTTTTTCTATCAGCGTACATGTGCATGCCAGATGTTACGATACAGATCTCCAGGTGTACGGAACATAGTCCCATATGCCTGGAGATTCATCCAACAGGGAAGCCCATCCCCTCCACCAAGCTAAAGTCCACAAGGTACATGTAAATTATACAGAGTGGGCTGGGTTTATTAACTTTGTATGGATCTGCACGAAGCACTTAAGGTAGCCTTATAATATCGTAATTTCTGCAAAATTTCACTCCCCTTCTTCCATGCGGACAGCCAGACATCCATGCAAATGGGAAATGCATGGAGGTCTTTATACGGCCCATTTTCTGTGGTATTGAGAGGAAAATATAAATTTTTGCAGATGACACAAATATATCTAATGGGTTAGACACACCAGGAGGTTTACACAAAATAAGGGATGATCTAGGAAGACTAGATGAATGGTCAAGTGTGTAGCAACTGCAGTTTAATGCCAAAAAATGCTAAATCATGAACTTGGGCCACAAAACCCCAAAAGCTTGATATATCATAAATGACACTACATTAGAAACTACTGAGGAGGAAAGGGATCTATGAGTCATTATTTCATGTGAATTAAAGGTAGCCAAGCAATATAACAAAGCAATGGGAAAGGCAAGATGCTTGGTTGCATAGGGGAAGGAATTAGTAGCAGAAGGAGAGAAATAGTAATTCCCTCTTTAAAGATTGTTGGTTCAGCCTCTTCAAGGATATGACAGCCGCTTTAAATTATATTAAGGGGTATAACTAGCTAGAGTAGAGTATTGAGGTCTCAAGAGGTGTAATAGAGCATAAGGGGATGTGTAAAAGCTTGAGGGTGGTAGGTCCAGAAAAAATGTATCCAAAAATTACTTCTCTGAATGGGTGATTGATAAGGGGAATATTCTCCCATCTAAGGTGGTTGGGCCAGATCCAGACCTACGTTGCCATTATGTTTCATCGTGTAGCGTATTTACGCTAGCATATTTTCTATGCACTCCCCTAGGCATTCCCCTCGCTCGTACATACTTTGGCCGTTTAACGCTTGCCAAACCCTACCTTAACTTTTCAAAGCGTAACTACTGACGTACGTAAAGCCTTTACATACAAATACATACAATACATATTTTTATATACAAAATAGCGTTTTTACCGTCACCGGCTAGGATAAATACACTAGTGTACTTAGTTCTGGATCTACCCCATTGAGGCTAACACAGAACAGTTTAAAGATGCTTGGGATAAATATAAGGATATCCTAAATCTCAATCTAAATTGAGGTACAATAGGATCTAGAGTCTGTATAGTTTTAAAGAAACAACTGGGCAGACTGGATGGGCCATGTAGCCCTTACATTACATTACATTATGTCCCTACATTTCTAAGTATAACAAAATAATATACTGTAAAAATCCTGTCTTTTTCTGTTCATCACAGTGGCGTCACAATGGGAGTGGGGGTTGAACCGGGTGTCAGTGGCAAAGGGGGTGACAAAAGCCTCCTCACCGTCACCCCCTTTGGTAATCTAGCTGACAGTTTATTAAAAGGGGCCGAAAGAGGAGCGCATAAAGAAAGACCGCATTTACGCAATCTACGTAAGAAAAAGATACGTAGATTACATTAAAAAATGACTATGCATGGGTTGTAAAAATCGCAAAGCACCGGACGTATATGTTATACGTCCGGTACTCTGAATACGGGCCGCAATTCACATCTGCTTACAGCTAAGGGAAGCCTGCACATAGGAAATAAAATAACTGTTTCATAAGGTGATACCTCTACAGCACAAATATTAATGAAATATTAATGAAAAAATAATCAAACTCTTCTTAAGATTAAATGCCTAAATGACAGTTTCAGCAAGAACAATATCATGTTTTGCAGGTTGTATTGGTAGCATAAAACAAAAGGGTACCAACTTGTTTTGTGACAAGCTTAATGATGTGATTTGGCTGTCAGTTTTATTTGCATCATGCTGCAGTTTTAACCTTATGATGTTTGCCACTGTTTAAGACAGCAAATAACACTTATACAATAGCATCATATGTTGTTTAATATCCAAGTAGTAACAATCTCTGCTCACAGCAGTTACTAACACCTAGCTTTTGGGTATACATGAATAAAATTGGTTTGTAGCTCTGATGTTTTAAGTATTGATTCCAACATAGAAGTAATTTTGTGTTGCCAGGGGGTTATACAAACAGAGTAATTAAACCACTGAGTCTTTTACCAAAACAAATAAAGTAGTCTTGACATGGCAGCTAGCCAGAGGCCACAGGATCTCTAAGATTGCATGGAGTGTTTTACTGAGAGTGTGGGGAATTAAAGACGGAAAAAGTTGTTTTTGTTGTTGTTGACATAGTGTCTCATATGGCATGACAGAAGCAGAGTGATTTCTCAAAGATAAAGGACAGTGAGGGTGGGAGGAAGTTGAGGGTAGAGAAAGCAGCAAAGAAGTGAAGGGGTTGGATGACTAAAATTATATGATAACCTTGATGAATAATTGCTTGGATTATTATTATTATTTTTATTAATGTTTATAAGGCGCCACAAGGTATCCGCAGTGCCGTACAGAGGCAATAGTAAAGCCAATAGTTACATATACAATACAAAAATTTACAAATGGTATAAAATAATAGAATAAGGAATACAATACAAGTACAATGCAAAAATAAAATACAGTACAAAAATATCAGAACAATATGTATGGAAAATAAAGAAGTAGGATATGTGTGTAGGAGCAGGTAAATAGTAGAGAGAAAAAGTGGAAATTAATGAGGAGTGATGACAGGAGGGAGGAGAATCCTACTCATATGAGCTAACATGCTAAATAGGAGAGTGTGAACAAACAGGAGACACAGGTAAGCTTATGTGGAGGAAGAGTAGGCTAAACTGAAGAAGTGGGTTTTGAGGGAGCTTTTGGAGGATTGGAGGGTGCCGAATTGCCTGATATGTTATGGTAGGTTGTTCCAATGCAGAAGGGCAGCCCAGGAGAAGTCTTGGATGCGGAAGTAAGAGGTAGTTATCAGGCTGGTGTTGAGGCGGTGGGCACCAGTAGAACAGGGGACAGGAGGAAGGAAGTGTGCATGGAGATAAGGGAGGAAAGGTAGGGAGCTGTGGAGGTGTAGAGAGTCTTGTAAGTTATGGTGAGGAGTTTAAAGAGAATTCTGAAAGGGACAGGAAGCCAGTGTAGAGATTGACAGAGAGGAGGTGGAGGTAGTGGATTGAGAGAGGAAGATGAGTCTGGTTGCAGCATTTAGTGTGAATTGTAGGGGTGAGAGATGGACCACAGGGAGGCCAGAGAGGAGAATATTCCAGTAGTGAATACAAGAGGTAACGAGAGAGTGAATTAGCGTTTTAGTGGTGTCGGCAGTTAAGAAGGGTCTGATGCAAGCTATGTTGCGGATATGAAAGCGGCAGGACAGTGAGAGAGCATGGATGTGGGGGGTGAAGGAAAGAGAGAAGTGTAGGATGACGTCCAGGCAGCGGGCTTGGGTGGAGGAGGTGATGGTGGAGTCGCCGATTGTAATAGAGACAGTAGGGGTAGAAGGGACACGTGAAGGAGGGAAGACTACAATTTCAGTTTTGTCCATGTTAAGTTTGAGAAAACGCTTAGACATCTATGAAGAGATGGACAAGAGGCAGTCTGACACTTTTACAAAAGTTTAGGGGAGAGAGGGGAGGAGAGATAGATTTGAGTGTCATCGGCATAGAGGTGGTAGTGAAAGCCAAAGGAGCTGATGAAGTAAATCTCTACCATCTGTACCATTACTTAATATTTGTTTTACAAAAGAAGAACTCCTGGCCCTGACGGCATACACCCAAGGGTTCTAATGGAGCTACATTCAGAAATTGCTAGACCGTTGTTTTAAATTTTTATAGACTCAATTTCATCAGGCTGTGTACCAAGGAATTGGCGTATAGCAGATGTAGTGCCATTGTTTAAAAAGGGAATAAGATCACAACCGGGTAATTATAGACCTGTAAATCTGACATCAACAGTTGGGAAACTGCTGGAAGGGATACTAAGGGATAATATACAGGATTTCTTGATGTGCAATAAGATTATTAGTGGAAAGCAGCATGGATTTGTGAAAGATAGGTCATGCCAAACTAACCTAATTAGCTTCTGTGAGAAGTTAGTTTGAACTTAGACCAGGGTAGTGCAGTAGATGTGGTCTACTTAGATTTAGCAAAAGCCTTTGATACAGTGCCACACAAAATAAGGGAACTGGGTCTAGGAAACAACATTTGTACTTGGATCAAAAACTGGTTGGAGAATAGAGAACAGAGAGTTGTGATAAATGGAACTTATTCTAATTGGTCAAAAGTTTTAAGCGGTGTACCTCAAGGTTCTGTGCTGAGACCACTCCTTTTTAATATATTTATTAATGACCTTGGTGATGGTGTAGAGGGCAAGTTTTCCATTTTTGCAGATGACACTAAACTATGTAAGGTAATAGAATCTAAGCAAGATGTAGCGTCTTTGCAGAGGGACTTGAGTAAACTGGACGATTGGGCGCCAAATGGAAGATGAGGTTTAACACAGATAAATGTAAGATTATGCATTTAGGGATCAAAAACAAGCATGCAATCTATAAATTAAATGGGGTAAATTTAGGAGAATATTTAATGGAGAAGGATTTGGGAGTGCTTGTGGACAATAGACTTATCAATATTGCTCAATGCCAAGCAGCAGCTGCAAGGGTCAATAAAGTATTAACATGCATAAAAAGGGGCATAGATGCAAGGGAAGACTGTGTAATTTTGCCACTATATAAATCATTGGTAAGGCCTCATCTCGAATATGCAGTTCAGTTCTAGGCACCAATCCATAAAAAAGACATTTTGGAACTAGAAAGGGTTCAGAGAAGGGCGACAAAATTAATAAAGGGTATGGAGTCATTGAACTATGAGGAAAGGCTAGCCAGTTTAGACATGTTTACTTTAGAAAAGAGGCGTCTAAGAGGAGAAATGATTAACATATACAAATACATCATGAGTCAATACAGAGAACTTTGAAAGGAACTTTTTACCCCAAGGATTGTACACAGGACATGGGGGCACCCACTAAGGTTAGAGGAAAAGAAGTTTCACAACCAGCAAAGGAAAGGGTTCTTCACAGTAAAGGCACTCAGGATGTGGAATTCACTGCCAGAAAAAGTTGTGATGGCAGTTTCACTTGATATGTTTAAGAAAGGATTAGATACATTTTTTAGCAGAAAAGGACATCCAGGGTTACCAGGACCGCTAATTTAAATAAAGGACAGTAGTGGAGCCAGGGAGAAATTCATTTATTTACTTATTTATTTTTTATGATTAACAGTTTGGAGGTTGCTTCATATGGATTAACTTCAAATATAAAGATAGGGATTGTAGGAGATCCAAAATAGGTTGAACTTAATGGACTATTGTCTTTTTTCAACCTCATCAACTATGTAACTATGTAGGTCAGCCAGAGAGGAGATGTAGAGCGAGAACAAAAGGGGACCAAGGACTGAACCCTGGGGCAAGCCAACGGAAAAAGAAACGGTAGGGGAGGAGGAGCTAGGTTTTGCGATAGAGAAGGAGCAGTCTGAGAGAGAGGAGGAGAACCAGAAGTGGACAGTGCCAGAGAGGCCGAGGGAGTGAAGGGTGTATGGAGCAGGAGAGGGTTTCAACAGTGTCAAAGGCTGCTGATAGATCCAGGAGGATAAGAAGGGAGAGGTGGCCCTTAGATTTGACAGAAAGGAGATTGTGACCTTAGTCAGGGCAGTTTAAGTTGAGTAGAGGGGGCGGAACCCGAATTTGGGAGGGTACAGGATGAAGTTGTCAGCAAAGTAGCCAATTAGATGCTTGTAAACAAGCAGTTTACACAACGTGGAGGAGAAAGGAGATGGGTCAGTAGTTGGAGGTTGAAGTGGGGTCAAGGTTAGGTTTTTTAAGGATAGAGGAGACAAGAGCATGTTGAAAGGGGGAAAGGAAGAAGTCAGAAAAGAGAGATAGGTTGAAGAGGTGGGCAAGAGAAGAGAAAGTAGAGAGTGGGAGAGACCGGAGAATATTAGAGGGAATAGGATGAAGTGGGCACGTTGATGGAGGGGATGACAAAAGAAGTGAGTGGATCTTGCTGCCATCTTGCCACTATATCCCACACTGAGAGACCCTTGTGCCTCTTCTTCAGTCGCCTGCCGGCCGAGAGATACTGCTACAGAGAGACTGTGATTTTGTGAGGGGGCATTGTCCTCCAGGTCCAACTGGTGTCACCTCAGAACAGTGCAGATGATCGCTGTCTCAGAGCCCTCATCAACCTTGCCTAGGAACGATATCAATCTAGAGGCTCTCAACGACCTTCCTACCAAGCAAGACCTCCAAGTCCTTGAGCAGAGCCTACAAGACAAAATGACTGCGCAAATCGCCACAGTCCAACAGGACTTAGCCCAAACTTCCTCTAGAGTTGAAACACTGGAAAACACTCTGGGTGCACAAGCGGAACAGCAATCTTCTCTTCATCACACAGTTGACCTGCATGCTCAAACTATCAGAGAAATGAGAGATCACATGGACGACCTTGATAATAGAGTATATAGAAACAATATTAGAGTTCAAGGAATTTCAGAAGACAAGAGGCTTAATAACTGACACTCCCAGAGATGTTAAATGTCGGCTTCATTATTTTAAAGTCAAGGATGCAATACTGCAGAAAGCAAGGGGAAAAGAGAACCTAGAATTCAATGGCGACAAAATTCAGCTCTTCCAAAACCTCTCCTGGTCCACCCTACAACAGAGACGAATGCTCAAACTATTAACAGATCTCCTTCGGGACAAAGGCCTTCGTTTCCGCTGGGGCTTCTCCATCAGCATTCATGTCACAAAAGATAACAAGTCAGTGACCTTGCATTCTCCAGGAGACCTCACTGATTTCTGCAACATCATGGACATTCCTGTTCCTGCCCACATCATCGACATTCCTGCTCCTGCCCTACCAGATTGGAAACGCTTCCATACAGAGCTTTGTCCCACGGCAGAGCCTCGAGAGGAAGAATGGCAGCAATTCACAGGACGTCGTCACTGACCCTCTCATCCAAGGCAGAGACCCACTCCTCCAAGAAGATTTCTGCCCCACACAAGACTGTACTTATGAAGGACTTTGGTGTCTTCTGCTAGGAAGCCCGGTATAGCCCTGAGAGCACGGACTTGAGTCTCTTTTTCTTTCTTGGCTGTTCTCTGCCTAGTCTAAGTTTTGGTTATAGGCACCATAGTTCTTCTAATGCAGGTTGGAGTCCTTTTACTATTACTACTTCTACAATGTTTACCTTTACTTTCCTCTGCCCTCTGTACCCCTATCCCTCAGTTTGATACTTGCCTATGTGATGGTTTCACTACCCATTAAGTACTATCTTGTACGAACATAGTAAATGTGTAATATTGTAATATGTTGCACACACTTATTCTATGTTTACCACCCGGTTACAAGGGGTTGGTTCCGCATATACCCTGGTGTCCAAAATCCACTAGGAAACCTGAGTAATGGGCACTAAGCCCTGTTACTACACCCCTGGCGGTGACAAATTTTGGTTCCAAAGCATGCCTATTGGTTGTTAGCGACTTTGCAACAATTTTTTCAACTTTCTTTTGCTGATACTAAACCTTCCTTTCTCCTCCTTTCCTCTCCCCCGTCCCCATAGTGCTGACAATAAATCATAGACAACTTCCATACCTCCCCTACAGACATCACAACTGAACACATGACAAATTATCAACTACAAATCATTCCTTATGGCTAATTCCCCTGAACACTTAAAGGTCCTTACCCTTAACGTGCAGAGCCTAAATATACCTAAAAAAAGGTCTACCTTGCTCAGATACCTCCACTCAGAAAATGTTGACGTTGCATTAGTCCAGGAGACTCACTTCTGGAAGTCAAAAAATCCCCAAATATGTGACCAATTCTACCCCACCTCATTCTATAGCTGCTACTTTGGTGGCAAGTCCAGAGCAGTGGCCATAATCTTTTCAAAAAGAACACCTCTGACAGAGATGAAAACATTTGATCTAGGAGACGGACGGGGACTACTGGTTAAGAAGAAGATTTTTGGCTTACCTTACACGTTTGTTAACCTTTATGCCCCGAATACTAATCAGTTCCAATTCCTTACCCAGGTTCTAGAATGAGTGGACGCCTTAAAGGAGGGTACTCTGATCCTCGGTGGGGATATAAACTGGGCCCTCGATCCACGCATCGGGTGCACCAAGCTCCTCCCAGAGAGATCTAAGGGGAGTCAGACGTGTTCTTCATGAGCACCAGTTCGTCGATGCCTGGCGCCTTCTCCTTCCTACTGGAAGGGACTACACTTTCTACTCCCACAAGTACTCCACATACACACGCATTGATTACATATTCTTACACCACTCCACACTTCACCACCTTGTAGAAGCAGCAATAGATAACATTACCTGGTCCAACCACGCCCCAGCTTCAGTTACACTTGAGGTGTGCAGAGAAAAATTTAGGGAATGGACATGGCGCTTTAATGAGGCCTTAATTCAGGATCCCCACGCTTCTAAAACATTAGAAGAGGCTCTAGATGCTTTCATCGCTGAAAATGATAGAGAGGAAACATCTCGCACTACACTATAGGAAGCTCATAAATGTGTCCTATGAGGCCGATGTATACAGGTAGGGTCTTACTTGAAAAAACAAAGTGAAACCCGCCGCGCTACCCTCCTTGCCAAAATACAAGTGTTAGAGTCAGCCCATAAATCGACAGGGAGTGACACCACACTACAGGAGCTTGCAACTGCGAGACAGGAATTAAAAGCCCATCTCCATCACCAATCCAAACACGCTCTCCTTCGTTGTAAATCAAAATTTTTTCAATGGGCCAACAAACCGAGTAGGATGCTCGCTAGGGCACTTAAAGCACAACGGGCAAGCACATTCATCTCATCAATTAAATCCCCAGTCGGGACTACTCTTTCCTTAGATAAAGCCATTGCCAGCACCTTTAGAGATTATTACAAAGCACTATATAACCTTTCCCCCCCTTCAACTCAAGCCAATCTAGATCTCAAACGCTCCAAAATCTCAGATTATTTGACGGCATGTAACTTTCCGCGCATAGACCCCAACATCCAAGAATCACTTGAATCGCCCTTTACTGCACGAGAGTTGGAAGCTGTCTTGAAGGATCTTCCTAATGGGAAGAGCCCGGGCACGGATGGGTACACTGCCCCTTATTATAAATTCCTACATGGTAAGCTCCTCCCCGTGATGCTGGTGGCCTTTAATGCGGTTTCCTCAACCAAACCATTCTCTGCCCAATCCCTCTCAGCTCACATTACGGTCATCTCCAAACCAGGTAAAGACCCATCCCAGTGTCCAAGCTACCACCCCATATCCCTTCTTAATCTTGACATTAAAATTTATGCTAAATTAATTACGAATCAAATTAACTTAATCCTCTCCTCAATCATACATAACGATCAAGTTGGATTTGTACGGTGGCATGAGGCTCGTGACAACAAGACTAAACTAATTAACCTTGTCCACCATGTCAGACTTTATAAAATACCAACCATCTTTCTCTCGACTGACGCTGAGAAGGCGTTTGACAGGGTGGACTGGGATTTCCTTTTTGGGGTACTAGGGCACCTGGGCCTGGGTCCCACTTGCATTGGGAAGATCCGAGCTCTCTACTCCAACCCCTCGGCCAGAATTAGGGTAAATGGGGGCCTCTCTGATTCATTCCAGATTACAAACGGCACGCGCCAAGGGTGTCCCCTTTCCCCCCTTTTATTTGTCCTTGGTATGGAAGCCCTGGCTCTCACATCAAGGGGATCCAGATCGGAGACAAGGAATACAAATTGGCACTTTTTGCCGACGACCTTCTGCTCTCCCTCACTAGCCCTGCAACTTCCCTCCCATCCTTATTGAAATAATTTCAACAATTTGGCCGTATCTCAAACTTTAAAATCAACACGGATAAATCAGTAGCAATGAACATTAACTTACCTAGTCAGCAACAGGCAACACTAGAACAGAGTTTCCCCTTTAAATGGGAACAGACCAAAATGACATACTTAGGTGTTAACCTTACACCAGACCCGTCACAACTTTTTTCTGCTAACTTTCCCCCTCTCCTCTCTAAAATAGAAAAAGACCTGGGGCTAGATTTACTAAAGTCAATTTGAAATCGCTATTGTAAATCGCTCATCATCGCCGTAGTTTGATCACGATTTTGTGCACTCAAATCGCTAAATTTACTAAGAGTCGATTTTGATCATCGATTTGGAAACTACAGCGATGTATTGCGATTTCTTTAATGGCGATTGAAATCGCCCCTGATGATAGCGATTTTAACAAACCCATAGATTTCTATGGGAAATGTGTTTTTAACATGTAACTCGCCATAGATGCATTCCAAATCGATGGCGACCATTAAAAATCGCAAGGGTTCATTGTGAGAT
>WWET01004382.1:118978-129155 GCA_011038615.1 Limnodynastes dumerilii | reverse complement strand
AGAGGATGACGTGTTTAATCAGGTAAAAGAAGATATTGAGAAAAAGGTAGTTAAAATAGAGGAAACAGTTATTGCGGACAAATGTGACAAGTTTCAAAGAGATTATTTGGATAATCAGGTGCGTGATTGGCCAAAACATAAAAAACATACACAAGGTAATAGGGATCAATCCTATGGTAGGACAAATAAATGGAAAAACATTGATGAATGGACTAAAGTACAACCATATAAGAGTAAAAACCATAGAAAAATTATCCTAATACAAATCAGAATAGAGGTACTAATTTTAAACCCTCAACTAAACCAAAAGAGAGGCCTAATTCCAACAGTAATACCACTGCAAATTTTAGACCCTCAAAAATAATTCAGGGTAATAACTCTAATAGGCACTATTAGACTTCAGAATTTGAAGGAACCCACAATACATACAGAACCCAATTTAGAACATAGTATTGTGGTGTCCAAAGATGGAGAAACTGTGGTAAATAGAGAGAGAGAGGGGGGAGACTATCCCCTATTCCAACAACTTCAGCCACCCCTATGACTTTTTTGGAGTCAGGTCCTCTGAGAGAAAAACCTCCCTTTAAGGACATCAATGTGGCACTAATGAAAGTGAAAAGACCGTTAAATGTAGAAGGGGCAAAAGAGCCTCAAAGAAGGCCAGAAAAGAAACAAAAGAGCCGTCAATAGACCTAAATAGAGCTATTTTTAACCTCTCAAAGGCAAGTCTTACTAAATCTGATCTCTCTCTATTACAAAAGGGATTATCATTTTCCCCAACTTGTGCCCCCTCTAAATATCTACTTATGGTTGATTTGATGAAATATACACGTAGTCTAACTATCAAGCGACACTTTGCTAAGGAAAATTTAAAAAGTACCCAGAATGCTGAACAGTTACTAAAAACAGATGAACTACGGAACCAAACAGGCTTATGCCCTAAATCTAAGTTCTACCTATTAGAGGCTAGCGGTAGCTACATCGAGTTTTTTATGGAGTCAGTAAAGAAAGACTTCAATAAACTAAACTAAGATATTCCCCAAATTAATTAAAATTTAAATTCGTCAGAAAGGGGTTCCTTAAAGAAATTTATTTCCAACTCCTCTGTCATAATAAAAAAAGCTGACAAGGGGGGGATAGTGCTGCTTTACAGTGAGAAATATGTGGCAGAGGCACTGAGGCTCCTCCAAGATCCTAATTCTTATAAAGTAACAGGATCCAACTGAGCAAATTGTTAGTTAATTGTTGAATCTATTAAATGAAGGCTTGACCAATAAATGTATTTGCGAGGATGAGTTTAATTATTTATATAACAAAACACCCAGGGTCGCAACTTTCTGTATCTTGCCAAAGATCCATAAGGATCAGGTAAATATTCTCGGATGTCCAATAGTTTCGTTCATAGATTCTGTTACGGCAAGAATTTCAGAATATGTGGACTGCTTTATTAAAAAGTATGTCTTCCAATTAACATTATTTGAAAGACTCAACCCAAGTCTTACAAACTTTGGAGAATTTCAAATGGATGGAGTCATATAGTTGGGCAAGTATAGATGTAAAGGCCCTCTATACGTCCATTCCGCATGCCCTGGGTCTAGATGTCCTCTATAATGTACTTTCACTTGATCCCAATTTGACAGAGAGTCTGAGAATGTTTTTGACACAGTGTGTAAAATTTGTTTTGCACAATAATTATTTTACTTTTTTAGATACCTATTATCTTCAGAACACCGGTACCGCCATGGGGACCAGTTTTGCCAATTTATTTATGGGCAGCTGGGACCAAAAATTTATCTACCCTCTGATGGAAGAGGTTCCTATTAAATATTATCGTAGATATATTGATGACATCCTCATGGTATTGGCCGGTGGTGAAGATACTTTTAATGAGTTCGTAACAGCTCTAAACAATAATTATTTTAATCTAACCTTTACTGCTAAATTTGGCGGCACTTGTTTGGAATTCCTAGACTTGAAACTAGATGCCAAAACTTACATTGGGAATGGGGCTAGAAGTACTTCCACTTACATGAAGGAGGTAGACTCTAATAGCTAACTGCACTTCAATAGTTGTCATCTAAGTGGAAGAAAAATATACCCTATTCCCAATTTGTACGGCTTAGAAGGAATTGCTCAGATTTGGCGACCTATGATAGGTTAGCCAGTACTTATAAAAACAAATTTCTAGAACGAGCATATCCTCAAGATTTAATTGAATCAAGTTATGAAAAAGCCAGAAACTTAGAGAGAAAAGCTCTCTTGTCTTATAAAGAGAAGTCCATACTAGACTGCCATATAGAAATCCCCCCATTTATCACTACATATAATTATTTAGGTGGGGAAATCAAGTAAATTTTTGCAAGGAATTGGAATTTGTTGCAGTTGGATCCTGTATTAAGTCCCTATCTTCCATCATTATCATCTGTGTATTTTAGAAGGGCCAGGAACTTAAAGAATTTAGTGTCCCCTAGCATGCTTCAAAAAGAGGAAAACAATGAAACAATGAGACCTCTGTGAAAGTTTGTTATGCATGCGGTAGTTGTAAAATTTGCAAGCACCTACACAAAAACTATAAAACCTTCTTTGACTCAGATAATTTGGTAGAATACACCATTAAAGATTTTACTAATTGTAAAGAGTCAAAGAGTCAAAGTGATTGAATCTGTACAGGCAGATAAGCGAAGGGGAGACCGCCTCTTAAAATTAGCCCACAGGGAGGCATATTGGATTTTGACCCTTAATACGCTTAGCCCAAAAGGTTTAAACAAAGGGTTCGATCTTACCCCACTGCTGTAGAAGGAAGATTATTCCCTTACCACCTTGAGTTTGATATTCCTTTTATTCTCTTTGATTATATAAGTTCTGATTAATGTAGTTATTATTTAGGTCCGGATAAAATTGTTATTAATAAGTCACCTTATAGTTATGCCTAAAAATTTCAGAACAGCGCCCTTGGATTTGTTGCTCTCCAGAGCTTCTAGATTGGCGGAAAGAGAATAATCCACTCTCATATTCCGTCTATATGTACCCTACTAAAAAATCTCCTTGTGTGTTTTTTAACTAATTATCTTAAGTGACAAAATGCTGTATTATGTCTATTAATTGCTTATTTCCTAGTTGTAATGTTTATATTAATTTAGATTCTATCATTACTTTGAATCAGACAATTTTAAATTTGCTTCTGAATCTTCTTTAAAATGTAAAAGTGACTGCGGCTTTAAATGGTGCGCCATTACCAATTTAAGAATAAGAAAAGGATTTTTAGATATATAGATCATTTTTATATGATTATTATATTGAATGTTTGGAGTTAACTCCAATCTTTTTAGAATGGTGTTCTTTTAATTAAATTTTTTATATATTTTTAAAAATAGGATTGGCTAAACCATTCCTTACGGCACCATAAAAAGTCTGCAGTCCCGTCACTCCACCACGCCCCCTGATGAAGTCATAGTGACAAAATGCATCTGGTTGTAGCCTATTGTGTCTTGTGTACGCCTATCCTGACGCTGGTACACGTGGATTTATTATTGTCTGCTGCCTGTGGTCCGGATCGTAGTTCAACCGCATGCTTCCGCAGCACTCCGGGACGCTGGAGACCAGGGATACGGTAACCTGACCAGGTTGTGATATGCATACTATCAAGTTTTTATTTGGTACGCCCTGACCTAGAGAAGGCGCGTGTTGATTAACTATTAATAAATTTACTGCACTATGCTTTGTTTTAGTTGTCTCACGAGAATCCGGACAAGATCCGGGTCGTTCAAACGGGGAAGACGCGGTCCTGTCCAATTTGCTTCTACCAATAAGGACGTGAGGATCTAATGCCTATTTTCGCATTAACAGACCAAACATATGATACACTAAGAGCATATCATGATAAAAACATATAGGGCAAGAAATAATGCCATGACATATAAAATACCACAAAATTAGCATACAATACATAAAGTGCTCCGTACCAGGGAAGAGCCCAATAGCCAATGGTACAGAGGGCTGAGGGAGCTCCAAAGGACAGCCAGATGGAGCAGGACCGCCTTCAGAATTTCTGAGGACCGAGACACACCAGTCGGTGGCCCGTAGACCTGCGCTACCATCTGGCCGATGCGCAGGGAAATTTCCCCTGTGCATTGGCCCTGAAATGATGGTGGGTCTCCATCAACTGTGGGAATGGGAGATGGCAGCCCTGAGATGGAGTGTGTCCTAGATACACGGAACCAGCTAGTACATGAAGGCACATAGCGAGAGAACTGTCGGCTCTTGATTTGTTTCTCTTTTTGCTGGAGTTTATCCCATCAATTAATTTAATTATGGACAACAGGAAAAATGCTTAAGTTGTACTGCATTTATATCTCTCTGTCTATGCTGTACCAGTCTCTGTCTCCATTGCATTGTTTTTTAACTCCATGTTTATTTGTTTTTCACCAAAAATAAATGTAATGTTTGCTACTGTACGATTGATGGCCGTCCCCATACAACACCAAATAACGACACTGACAACTATATGAGATTGAACAAAAGGGGCATAGATTTATTGATTAGAATTTGAAATTGTTTGGATATTAATTTCATGGGGAAAACAGGTGGCACTAAAACCAAGCGGGAGTGTCCACATCTGCCCTCATAAAGGTGCCCTCACTAACCTCCTAACCATACTCCTGGGCACACCTCCACATTGGACACCTCTGCATAATGGAGGAGGCAAACTAGGCTCCCATCATGGGACAGGTGACCTAGATACCGGTAAGAGAGGTTGCCTCGATAAAATACTTTACCCCTGCTTCCCCAATGCACCGGCTATTTGGTAAAACCTTCACTGCTACCACCAAACCTATGTTCCATCTTGAAAGGAAAAAGACATATTAAAGTAAATACAGCCTAACACAAAGGGGAAGGAAGGAGGGAAGCAAATATTTGACAAAAAGAAGCAGGACACAGTCCAAGCTAACATTTATAACTATTAATGTTCCACCCTGCACCATCCAGCGTCACCCAAGCCTACCTAGAATCCTACCTTTTATCAGCATGAATTAACCCTTTTTGTGCCGATGTGGGTAAGGCCCTAATTGGTTTATCAACTTTTGGGCATCATGTAGCAATCAGTCCTTTTGCCTTGTTTAGGAGCCTTCGTGCCTGCTTGTGTACTCTGTAGTGCTGAACACATATCACTAAATCATTTGTACTATATAATAGGATATTAATATGTTTTCAATCATCTTTAAAAATCTATTTGCATCACCAAATTTTTGGGATATTTAGTATTTTCTCTCAGAATTTGAGATTCAAATAAAATGTCTTATTTACTTCATTATTTACTGTATTATCATTTTTTTTTTATTTTTATTTGGTGTGACTTGGCAGCTGTGTTGTTATGTATTGCATAACATGTGGCTGGATATAGAAAAAAGAAGGTCGCCCAATGTCTGCAATCTACTTATGGAAGTTGGGTGATTATCTGGAATCAGAACTTCTATTACATGGAACCCAGTTCCGTACAATAGGTTTACCATGTAGGGGGCATTACTAATCTCCATCTGAAAGGATCCGAACAGATGCAGATCTGTGAGGAGATTTTAATACAGAATTCTGAATACGTAAGTGTCCAAAGCTCTACACATGAGAATTCAGTTACAGGGGAGTTCTTTCCCCTCTCACTTGTGGACTTACGGACTTACGGACCTCCATGCATATGAGGTCAGGATCAGGTTCATGGTCATTAACAAATTCATTTTCACTTCACAGTATTAAAATAACACCTGCTCTGTGGGTTTTGCTGCAAAACCTATACAGCCCCTTCACACATCTTAGGAGAACGTGCAAAAAAGCTGCTTCCACCAGGGAAATAAAAACAATTTCTGATGACGCCGGTTGGAGCATAATTTCCTTTCTGAAGAATGGAAGAATGTTTTATTATGAAGAATTGGAAAGATTCCGGGGCTTTGAAAAAATAAGCCTTTCTTGACAGCATGGTAACCATGGGCCGGATTCAGAACTATCTCCGTCTTCCATAGACGGACATAATTCAATGAACAATAGCTACTGCCTATAAGACCGCATATACGCAATCTACGTATCGAAACGATACGCAGATTACGTACAATAGATACTAAGCATGCGCAGTAGCTATTGTTCATTGAATTACGTCCGTTCTTATAGGTGGAATTATCTGTTTATTATACTGTTTAACTCTTTTATTCTTTAAATCATTTACATGTGTAGGCAGGTCAACACCTAACAAAGTCCATGCAGATGCTTTGGAAGTAGTTGCAGACACCAGTGATGAAGGAAGGGCAAGGTCTTTGGAATCAGAGGATGTGGAAAGGCAAAACCATCAGGTATATAACAAATTACAAGAAGCTTAAAATGACAATGTATAAAGAACATTTATTACAAAAAATAAAGTATAAATAAATTCTATCCTTACATTTTATTATCTAATTAAATTATACATAAAACATAATAAAAAATGTATACATTATACTCATATACGTACCATTTAAGAAAACAAGGCTTGACAAAGAGTTATATTTAATATAACACACAATTTTCCTATTACTTATTACTTTTCATTACAATATATTACTGAGAAGAACAGAATTAAACATTGCAATAAGCTAATAACTATAGTCTTCTATAGTGATCTTCGGTCTTCTTTTCCACATCTTCGAGTGCTATAAAGTTAGCAAAATATGAAACAAATAAGTTTTTATCATTTAGTTTATTCATTATAGTGTTTCTTTCTATTAGATTATTATATACACAGTAATATTCTGTGACTTTGCATAACAGTGGGGAATGAGGTTCTCAATCTAACAATATATAAAACAGAAAATATTTTTTTTTTACTTGTATGTAGATAAAATGTGCTATGTATGTAAAATTCTATGTTTGTAAAAGTGTATGAGATATGTAATTAAATATTTAATATACTTTATCTCCAGGTGATGACGTTCTGTCGACTGATGTAACCCGGACTGATGGAAGAGGCCAGATGTACTGAATGCTGGATTGATGTTGGATGGTGCCCAGAGAATGGTCCCCAGAAGGTGGTTCCGAGGATGTTCCAGGCTGAAGAGGTAGAAGCTTCTTCACTATGGTAGAAAGAAATAAATAAAAACAATCTCTGAATATTGCACACAGAATTTCCTTACAGATAAAAGGCTCTTGATACTAAATCTGAGATGTGTGGTATTAAAATCCCTATATCTAGTAGCACAAAGACAGCAACTCTATTGGTAATAAATTATAGCCTGTTGCTCTCATGGTTCACAGAAGCTATCGATGGTCACCATCCTACTCATAGCATTTCAGTCTGTACACTTACATTCCTGGGGATGAATGGAGGTTTCAGCTGAAGGTACTCCACCTTCTCCCAGTCAAGGCCCTGGAAGTAAGGATGGAGACGAATCTGGCCGTTGACACCCAGACGTCTCTCAGGGTCCTTACACAGGAGCTGAAAAGAACAGTAAGAACAATATTAAAATGTCAATTCTACTGAAAATACACCTTGTACCTACCATTGGTTATTGTATTGACTTATTACTGCTTACCTCCTCATTGATGTCCTTTGACAAAGGATCCCAGATGAAGTCTCCTCTCGCCTTCAGTTGACACTGGAACTGCGACCTACCTGTTGTCTTATGGAACAGTACAATGCCAAAGGAGAACCAATTTACCCCAGCATTGTACGGCAGGTCCTTGAGCATCTGTTATGAAGAAGCAGACAATTTACTCCGTTGGGCAGAATTATAACCAAATATATGCAACTGTATAATGCTTACTGTAGTAATTATTATAATGTGCAATAATTATTTATTCTACACATCATCTATATAGTAAAATATTCAACACCTTATCTCTGAGGAAATGAAACCAATCATACCAACACATCCAGTGGCTCCCCGGGTCTTCTGAACGGCCAGTCCAAAGTTGGCGATCCTGGTGTGTCCTGCAGTGTCGACCAAGATGTTTTCTCGCTTGATGTCCCTGAAATTCATAATTGCATATAATCTAGTAATTATACTCAGCAAAACATTCAACCAACTTTCTGGAGCCAATATTAAAGCTGAGACACAGAAATTAATAGCAGAATTGTTCTATTCCTAAATATTTATATTAACCCATACCTAATGATATTTAATTGGTGATTTAGATATGTTCTAATGGTTATTTTGGTGACAAATCTTGCATTTTTTCTTAGCTTACCGATGGATGAAGCTCTGCTGGTGGAGGTACTGGAGTCCAATGATGATCTCTGCAGCGTAGAATCTGTTAGAGAAATGTGAAAATATACAAAATGTATAATATGTAAATTGTATCCCATTTATAGATCAATTATGACAATCAGTAGCTCACACAGGTGCCAGCAGGGGGTGGTAGAGGGGCACAGCATTTGCTGGATACTAACAGTGGAAAAGACCAGGTGACTGCAGAGCACACACTGGAATAGCCTGGTGGCTATATTACACATACACACACCAGCCAGATCATGCATGCATGGTATTATATCCCCTTGCTCTCCTTAATTCCCAATGCTTTTATTTTTCTTCAACATAGAAAATTATCAAAGGATAAGAAAAATGGTAATAGAATTCATTTGGTTCTTTTCCAGCACATGGTGTCATCTGAAGACTTACCTTGCAGTGGTGGTTTCCAGCGCTCCTCTTCTTTTCAGCAGGTCAGGTAGATCTCCTCCATTGGCGTAGTCCATGGCAAAGCACAGGAAGGTCTGTCCAGGAAACACAATTAGTAGAGAGTCAGACATTTATTATACTGCGCTGTCTTTCCTTTCCTCTATATTTAAACTGAACTCTCATAATCTACAGGAGGCAACAAACTCAGCACCACCTGTAACAATGAGAGAATAATACAGGATGATAATGATCACATCTGACCATAAACTGCTACATTCATGGTAATACCTTAGTCTGGAACGTCATGAAGCTGTGGATCAGAAAGGGGCTTCCGCTGGTGATCTGCAGGGCCTTCTTCTCCACCAGGATCTTCTCTTCGTCTCTTCTTCGCAGGTCTTCTTTCTTCAGCATCTTAATGGCGAGCTGCTTGCCGCTGACCGATTCCGTAGCCAACAGAACCTAACATGACAGAGATATGTAAACAGCTTTGTTCATTCATTTATTGATTTATTCTTTTTACAATTCTGTCGGTATCTTTAATGTCTGTGTGTTACTGCTCTTTATCTACCCCATAATAAACCCTAAGAAGAAACTGAAAGTATAAATCTTACCTTTCCAAAGCTTCCTTCCCCGATAACCTGATGGAATGTGAACGGGTTGAGGAACTTTGCGATGTCAGGGCCTGATGGGGAGACTCCTAGAGGATGCAAGCTGGGGACTGATTTATTTTTTGTTTATTGTTTAGTAACAGAGTATAATAATATTACAGCAGAGGTGACACTGATTATTATATTAAAAGTATAGAGAATGTGAAAGTAGCCAGTTCATTTATACTTAGCTTACAAATCATAACTCATAACTTCACAAATATATAGCCAATGTCGCTAAATAATAATGAAAAGTTCACAAATCTGACATTCTACACATTATAAAAGTGCACATGTCATCCAAAATGTGGCACAAAAATTTGATGAGAGCAAAAAACTTAAATTTGTGGTTGCAGTGATGGCGTTAGTAAACATGGTCAGTTTTCTTTCAGAGTTTAATAAATGTCAGGGTTTTCCCCCCAAAATAGTATTATGGGATGGAGTCGTGCTATTGTTCAATAAATTCAAAGAAAACATATTTTTTTTTAGCCCTTATTGTACCAGTTTGGGGCATTTCATTGAAAATACTTTTTTCTAAATAGGCCCTTTTGTTGGAGAAAAAAATATAGAATGATTAATATATGCAAAGCTTTGATACTGTTATTTCTATATTGATATCTAGTATGTGACTTTCCTTTTATCTTAAAGATACTGGTTGCAATTAATCTGGGTCACCTGGGCTCAATCAGTGGCGTAGCTACAGGGGTCGCAGCGGTCGCCATTGCGACCGGGCCCCTGAGCTAGGGGAGCCCAGCACAGTCCCCCCCACCACTCATCAATAGTGCCACGCTGGCACTTCCATTGTCTGGGCCGTTAACGGAGGCAGCTAGACCAGATTTCAGGGCCCCCGGGCCCTGAAATCTGCTGTAACTGCCTCCGTTAACGGGCCCAAGCCAG
>WWET01004382.1:94464-105384 GCA_011038615.1 Limnodynastes dumerilii | reverse complement strand
AGTGCCAAAATCAATCTATAAGGTAATTATACAGCAGGTGCGCAAAGCAAGGGGAGTTTGCACATCTCTGCAGGAGGTGAGCTCTCAATTTAAAAAAGCTTGTGAGTGGCAGGTGACTTATCACGTATCTACAGATATTTGTAATTAGTTCTCTGATTTTTATTTTAAAGATAGAAGATTATGGTTATGGTCAGTCAGGCGCCTATTGGAAGCGCAGGGTGCCTGACTTCTTGATTTTCATATGCTCTTCCCCTGTTATTGGAAATCCGCAGGGTGCCTGTCTTTTCAGCTTGACTCTGTGACACTGACAGAGGCCCTTCCTCCACCTCTCAGCTGACAGCCGAGCACCTCCCATAAGAAATGAAGCTGTTCTACATTGTAGAAGCGCAGGGCACCAGATTTCTGATGTCAGGCGCCCTGTAACTTAAACTGTATTAAAATGGCGCCCCCGTCAATTTTTTTTGGGGGGTGCACCATGCTCCTCCGCCCCCCCCTGTTCTGACGCCTATGACTCAGGACCACTGCACATGGGAAGAGGATGAAGCAATTCTATCAAACTCACAACCAGGTCCTAGGGCCCAGGACCTTACAGAAAGCAATTCAAAGGTCCAGATTTGCTATGCTTTGGGTTTTGAAAGAGTGGAGAGTTTGCCCATAGGAACCAATCAGATTCTAGATATTATTTAACTATGGCATTCTAGAGAATGTCAGTTAAAATCTGATTGGTTGCTATGGGCAAACTCTCCACTCTTTCAAAACCACAGCATAGTAAAACTGGACCAAAGGGCCAGATCCACTTTATGAAACTTTATGTTATAACACATAGCGTATTTACGCGTCCGTAAATACCATGCACTCCCCTTGGCACTCCCCTCGGTTGTACGTATTTTTCCTGTTTTATGCTTACCAAAACCTACCTTAACTTTTCCAAGGGAAATTGCTGTCGACCGTAATGGCTGCACGTACTTACGCGCCTAAACACACCCATACTGTACAATTTAAATGCCTCACCCCGCCTCCGAAGCGTAATTACGGGTGTCATAATTACGGGCCGCTTCGTCCGTAGTTACGCTGATGATGATAGGCTTGTAAGTACGTCCAGAGTTTCTGGTCATAACATCTGCTGCGCGCAGAACAAGCAAAACTGCGTTTTTACGACTACAGCGAGCGTAAATACGCTAGTGGTTGTAGCTCTGGATCTGGCCCAAAGTTTCAAAGTAAGACCTCAGGTCACCCAACAGGAATTTCAGTGTAATATCTTTTATAATAAGGTTCTATATCAAATAGAGAACAATTATGGGGGAATATATATAGCACTTTTATAGGGAATACTTTAAGAACAATTATGGAAAAATAAAGATCATTATTATGGCACATAAAGTCTATTTGCCCCATAGTAAAGCTAATTATTCCTCTTTAATTACACTCAGACTAACCCACATAGTAGGGTTCTATATCATCATATAGTCTAAAATATCAGCTCTCTGTAATGCTGAAAAATCAGTATTGTTTACTTTTCCTCTCAGTGACAGCTAAAGCTATAAGTCACAGCTGTAGCTAACAATACCAATGTTGTTGCATAAGGGAGCATTGGTATCGCTGGTATTTTTTGGGATTGTACCTTAAGTGGTTCTGCTTATTCCTTTTTTGTACATTTGAATAGTCAGACATTAGTCAGACTTGCTCACTCCTTTCATAGCTAATGTGTGATTAACAAGTGCCACTAACCAAAAACGGGGTAAAAGTAGAAATCATTGAAGATTGTGAAATATCCAAGTTGTTTTTAGGAAATAATACTACTCTCCAATAAAATGTGTAAGGGACATGAAAAACTAATTTTTATTAACAGTCAAATTTAACATTGCATATTGCATATTGTATAATTGATATTCATCATTTAAAATATAAAACAAGAGCATGACAAATAACACGAAGCTAAGTGGGTAAATCATGACAAATAACACGAAGCTAAGTGGGTAAATCATGCCAGTCTTACTCTGTTTTAAAGTTTAAACTTTGTGCTTGTTTTATGGAATGACCCTGGCAGACTTTCATTTCTCTGCAAATTGAGAACTACTTTGTCTGACAGGAATTTTGTTTCATGTCCCAGCTATATCATCAGTTCCATCTTACTTGATCATTTTAATTTAATTCAGGACACTGAGTCTGAGTGACTGCATGCTTGAGATGTAGGTAATATGAAGCATGAAACATTTAATGAAGAAAAATGCCATGAACTAGCTCAGAGTGAAAAGTCAGGAATAGGGGAGCTCTTGTGACTGGCTCTTCTGTATGCGTAATTCCCCTGTCGGCCGTAGCCCAGGATCTGGGCCCATATCTCCAGAATGACATAAATACACTAGAGACTGTGCAAAAAAGAGCAACTAAAATTGTACATGGTATGTGTCATAAATCATACCATAGCCTAACATTGTCCTTCCATTACCCTAACCCCAACCCTCCCTTCCCCGCAGCCTTACCCTAAGACTCCCTTACCTGCAGCCTAACCATAAGACTCCCCTCCCCGCAGCCTGACTCTAACCCTCCTTCCTTTACTCTAACCCTAACCTTCCTTTCCTCGCTGCCTAACCCTAAAATTCCCTGGAGAGTGTTAGTGACCTCTCTGGGCGGTGCGGCGTGTGAGACAGGTCTCCGAAAAATGAATGGATAAGTATACTGATCAGCATATTTACACATTCTAAAAAAACATTTTGAGAATGGCTGCCTTTTCTAAATAGACAGACAAAAATGAGCTTTCAGCTGTTTCTACTCTAAAAGACACCATTCATGGCAGCAACTTGCACTGCTGCCTACAACCCTTAAATAAATTTATACCTACTTATCTTACAGACACCACAGATGTGCTTAACAAACTTAGTAGTATAAAATGGAAAGAACATTATACATTATTCATACTATTACTGAACATGAGAGAGGCATTCAAGACAATAAACACTATGGGCTTGATCCAGACTTAAGTACGCGATAGGTTCCTAAATATACGCAACTAATGGCAATAAAACTCCCTCGGCACACCCCGGTTTTCAGGTTCTTATGTGACTTACGAGTGCCATAGGGCACCCTTAACTGTAGGTTCGCAGTCTACTTAGGAACTTAACTGCATAACTTTAATATTTAAAAGCACAGCGATTGTCCTAGAGACATAGGTGACGTCATAGATACTATAAAAGGGGGACCTCTAGTGACCGAATGGTCATTAGCCACGGAACTCCAGAAGAGGAAGGAGGAGGACGCGGCTGCAGCGGCTTCATGACGCAGAAGAGGAGACTGAAGATCTTCAAACAAGTGGACCGGATCATCTATCAAGATGTCCCGATCAACAAGCAAGTCATCCCAAGATAGATGACTGCAGAAATTGAGTTAATAATGCATTTTATTCTTTTTAACACTTGCAACACCCATTACACATAGGGATTTTTTTTACAGAGGGTCCACCTGTAGTTTAATAAATTTTAAGGGTGACACATTATTTTCTTTTAATGTATGTTTGGGTATGTAATTGTTTTTTACTGTAAAGAATGTTTATTAATTTTGTAACATACATTGTATTTTACACATATTGAACATAGTGCAACATGCTTTTAACCCTTGCCATGCTGAGCCTTCTAGTGCTAGCAGTGCATGCATGATAAGGGTTACAAGCATGATGCGCTTGATATTTTTAATAGGAAAAACACGTCAAAGATGTTGACATGTGTTTTTCAGCTAAAGTGTGTGTCAAGTGTGTGTCGCTTTTAAATGGCGCTTTTTTCAAGCAAGTTGACAGACATTTTACTAAGCGACGCTATGGCGATTTTTTAAAAGCCAAAAATCCCGGGACTTTGACTATAGTGAATGCAGCGATTGTATAATCGCCGCCAAACTCCCAGGATTTTGGTCAATTTGGGCCAAAGCAACCTTAGTAAATGGAGTTCTTAATTTCAAGCTCCTTCTTAAGTCGGGATCCAGCCCTATGTGTAGTGTGAACATTTCAATGCAAATGCAGAGTTTTTAATTGACTGTATAAACTTTATCTTGAAAAATAATAATTTTAATTCTAATGGCTTATTTTATCTACTGAATGGCAATATGGCAATGGGCACCAGATTTGCTCTGAACTATGCCAATTCGTTTTAGGAATTTTGGGAAAAAGATTTTATTTAAAGGTTAGGAGCATATCTGGAGTCCAGGTATCATTACAATGATATTTTTTGGGAGGTTCAGAAACACAGTTAGAATCCTCTTATGGAGATCTAAGTCAGTCTTAATATATACTTATAATAAGTATATTATCATAAGTATATAATATATACTTATGATAACCATTTAGAAACAGAGAATTTTGTGAAACTAATGAATGTTAACTCCTATATTCCCAACACGCACAACCATCACCCTTTGGATCCGATTCAATTAGCCTCACACCCGCATTATCTGCGGTGCAAAGCTAATTGTGCGATTTTTTTATTTTTTTTATCACATCTCATAGAGGCGTGAATAAAATTCAGCTACCATAATAGACGTGAAAAAGTGCTCCGCAAGCTTTTTACTGTTTATTGTGGCCCATGAATCTAATTGAATCCCAAAAGGAGAATATTTATGCATAAAATACAATTTTAACTAAGAAGGAACATTTTAGCCATCATGTAAATAAGTTAAAGAAACAGTTTAAAAAGGAGGGCTATTTCCCAGAAAAATCCCTAGATGACACCGTCAACACTGTCCAGTCAATAAAAAGGTCTACCTAGTCAGTATTTGCATGGTAGAGAGAATACCAGGTGCTGTAAATGTATCATTTTGCACTGATATACTCTCTGGTCCAGTCAAAACTGAATTATAATCATTATATCCTCTAGCTATTTAATTTACTCTGATATATAATTTTATTTTCAGTTTTAAAACATCACATTGATGATCTTACATCTACTGATACACGAGACCATATTCACACATAAGTCTGTAATCCGTAGGTGCAGATACACATGTATCCACACCTACTTCCATGCTCCCCTCCTCCACCTCGCCCCATTTTTAAGTGCCTGATGGCACTTACGAGTGCCATAGGGCACCCTTAACTACCTGTGCATATTTTCCCTCTTAAGGAGGGAAAATATGCACGGAGGCTCCCAGCCCTCCCCTCCACCCATTTTACGGAACTAACCCCGGAGGCTGCCATGGCACACCTCCTCTTACCTTTAAAGCTACGTGCAGTTTTTAAAGACCGCACATAGTTAATTTGCATAAGGGACCACTACGTAAATTGCGTAGTCTTTATGACTACACATGCACAAAATTCTTGGGTGTGAACCTGGTCCACCGTGTCCCCAATGCTTTAAATAATAACAGTTTACTTACATTTTCCCATAGTGTCATAGTATCACTCACCCAGTCACTCCCATATATATAGTAACACCACTTGGCTATTTACAGTTTATTCTGAAGGAATTCTTCTTTTTGATTCAGTGTATTTACCTAAATATCTGTAACATTGCATATGTTTATTATGACCCTAAATTGCTATATTACCTGTAGATCATAGCTTAATGGAATCCTTCTAAAGGGTGAATTTAAATACATTTTCCTAATTTCTACAAGCATCTTATGGTCTCTTCACATATTTTACTTTGATATGAAATTTTGTTACACCATGATTTCTCTAAATATGTCTAGGTTGTTCATAAATTATTGTGGTATTTACATACTAGATTCCTTAGAGTCATAACATTGTTCAAATTTAAGGTTGATTATAATGTACAGTACGTCTTCAAATTTTTGACTTTTATAGACTTTTTTTTTGTTTTAAGCCAGTATCTTAAACAGCATAACGACATAACTTTTTTTTAGATCATTTTATTAAACATTTGGTTTTGTTCTTCTTTAGCTAACAGTATTTATTAAATCTAGTTTATTTTAATTCATATCATATTAATGATGTTTCAGTCATGGCTGTATTTGCATAATATAACCAACAGGACTTATATTTAAAGCAGTTTTCTGTAATATTGTTTTACTACCTTTTTTCTACATTTCTTAGTTTTAAATATCAATCGGCATACAGTATCATTGTCATGGGTTTACTGATCTTTATTACAGAGCCGTTACATTTATAATGCTTATTCCTTTCCTCACCCACTAAGTATCTATTACTTTTCCTTGTCAGACATATTTACAATTTCTTTAATTTTCTTTATTTCTCTGGCTGAATACTTATTATGTTTTATATCTAATAGACTAACACAGCATTGATTGAATTTGATTGATATAGCATCTATTGAATATGATCACTACACTTTGTTTGTTGTGCCCTAACATATCAAGAAAAAGACATCTCATTTGTTATAAAAGATTAAATAGTATATCAAAATCACTATGTATTTTAGGTGTTCAAATAGCTGAAATGCATATTTATGAGACTCATTGTTTAGTTAGCTATTGAACCAGGATGTCAATTAAACCAGGATTGTATGCTATATTTAACTACTTTATACAACCTCTAAATTAGAATACTTTTTATCCATTTGATGCATCAGCAATAAATCATTTATACCCCTTTCACACTGCCAATGCCGAAAAACCCGGTATTTTCAATCCGGGTTTTTCAGGGAAGAAATGCTGTGTCCTAAAAAAAAAATGACACTTTTAAGCACACAAAAACCCGGGAAATTCCCGGGTCTGTCCCTTTCACACCGCCAATGAATTTCCCGGGTCAGGCGTGTGTCAAGCAACTGTCAATCATTATAGAAAGGAGCTTTTATTGGCTGCTTGAAATTATGTCATTTAAAGGGGACTTAACTGTTGCACACAATAATAATGTAAGTACCTGGTGTCCATTTCATCTGCATTATTTCCATGATGGCTGACAATCTAGTTCTTGCTAGCACTGAGACCATCATTGTTGATCATTTTGCTGTTTGAGGCAGAAAATGACACCCTTTTGCAGCTGATGACACTGTGTCAGATGGTTTATTCTGACATGTTGAGAAAACGGGCGCAATTCATGTCGGAGTTGCAGGATACTCAACGCCATTATGTGCGCAGAAGGAGAGCGTACACCAAATCCATGCAGATGTCCATTCTGCGGTTCACAACACACAGTAGCAGGAGATTGTGGTCCAGACAGTGGTGTCAAGCTTTCTGGGCAACAGTTGAAGCATTTGAGGAGGAACAGTGGATTGTGCACTTCCGGATGTCCCGTGGGACCTTCCAGTATGTGCTGGATGCCATCTCCCCAGTGCTGACCAGAAAGACCACAGTTTTATGGATCCCCGTTCCACCCTGGAGGAGGCTAGCCATTGTCTTGTGGTGGTATGCTACCCCAGGGAATATTGCACAATATCATGCATGTTCGGAGTGGGAATTTTAACTATCTGTAACCTCGTGCGTGAGGTGACTGAGGCTTTTCTGGAAGCACTGTTTCAGAGCATTATCTGCTTGCCTGAGGGAAAGCATCTGGATGAGACCATTGCCGGGTTCCTGAGACGTGGCTATCCGCAATGTGCTAGAGTGATCGACGGGACACACATTACCATAACCGGAAAGGCTGGCATTGTCCTCCAGGCTGTAGTGGACCACAACTATTGGTAAACATACTTTACAATGATAACTTTAATTATATGTAGTGCAATAGAATGCTAAAGGTATGCTATGTTCAGCTTCACAGATGTTTTTGTTGGCTGGCTGGTCATGACGTGCACGTGTTGGCAAGCTCTAAACTCTACTACCTGGCAGAGGAGGTTAGAGGAGGATACTTGTTCCCCAAAGAGGTAATTTTATTAACTTAACCACTGTACATCTTGTAACTGTTTAAATACATGCTATTATGTACCCCTGCCCCCCCTATACCTGAGTATATCCCCTGCTATTATATCTCTCCTGTACCTACTTACATCCATCCATATCCCCTTATGTTTCTGTGACGTGTTTTTCTCATGAAGTATGAACTTACACAGAGCATCCAAATATTTGAAAAGTAAACTTTTACACTCTCTTTACAGAAGTCAAAGACGGTCAATGGAGTGGATATCCCGGTGCACCTCATCGGGGATGCTGCATATCCATTACGTTGATGGCTGATGAAGAGCTGAATCTTATTTTTACTATGTCCTGATCATCTCCAAAGACTTTTCCCTAAATTTTCATATAAATTACTTTTAAAGGGTTAATTATCTCAGAGATTGTGGCAAATGACTTTAAAATACTAAATTTAGGCTATTTGATTTTAAGTTATTTTATATTTTTCTCACAGTAGTTGCTTATTATATGTTTTATTTTGAGTTTGTCTCTTAATGATCACATTGTCCCCTGCTAATTGCAGCCTCACAGGAGTTTCTATATTATATTTATTTTATTTCTATATAATTACTTTTAAAATCTTAATGTCAGTGGTATTTTGGTATATGAAGCCCTGCTATAAGAGCATATCGAACTCTCTTATTAAACCAGTCAAGCTGTCCTGACCCATTTGGTTTCCCAGCCATGTTTTTAAAAGGCGTAAGGAAGAGAAGCTCCGTTCAGCTGATGCCACACTGATAGGCAATGTAAGAAAAATTATCTTGAGGTAATGCACTGATAAATAAATGTCTTTGGGCCTGATCCAGCGCTACGAAAATTCGCACGACGGGCGAATGCGAACGTACGCTAGATCCATAGAGTAGGAACGACGTTCCCATTTCTCTCTTCAGAGGTAAGCCTCTGATAGAAGAGCACATTCCAGGCCAGGCTTAATGCTAATAAGATCACCGTAAGTATTGCAGAAGGCCCTTATTTTTAATATCACTGATTCATGGTTCAAATGTAAAATATTTTTGGGCAGAAAGTGAGTTCACAAGATGACATTGTTTCAACAGAAAACCGTGTTTGCAAATCAGTTATTACTGAATCCAGTAAAGGAATGTATATTGTTCTGCTATAGTAGTCTTCTGGTGATTTTCTCTATGCATTTGCTTTTTCTTGGTGATTCTTGGCAATTCTAATGCAACATCTAACTCTGAAAATATCAGAGATGATTTAGAAAATATGGTGGAATATTCTTCACAGCAATTTGCTGATAGCTTATTCAAAACTGACTGGAGATCATTGCCAAAATTACCAGCACCAGTCAAGTCTACAGTTTTCTTCTGAAACAGCCTGCTAAGTGGTAGACACAATGAAAATCTAGACACTTGGCAGTGCAATGTCACTACAAATCCCACCGATTGTATGGCATTTAGCAAGGCCTGGGCTCTGTTGGATGTTGCCGTTTCAGTCCATTCAGAAATATATTGGAGGTCCTGAACTATTTTTTATATTCGGTCAAGAACCTGGATCAAGTTTTCACTTCTTTTAACCCGGCGTGTTTTGCTCATACCCTTCAACACCCATCACTACATGGTTTCTCTTGGCTGAAGCATTAAAAAAGATGACACTTCTTTACTGTTACGTATACTCTGCACTGATGAGATCTTGGACATTGACAGGTTTAGTGCATGACTGAAGCAAGGACACTTTGTGGAATATTTGGCCTCCTTTTGTATTCAGGAACTATACCAAGCTGCTCCGATATCATTAGGGAACACCCATCTGTAACGATTCCAACGCAGTTTAGCAAGTCTAAGTTAAAGGTTTTCATTTTGCTGATGACAAGCTGCCATAGAACTTTTCCATTTACCTTTGGCTCAAATGATGGAGATAAATGTTTAAAGCAAATTTCATGAACTTTTTCAAATCCAATAAAGTCTTCACACCTTTGGTTCTTATAAACATAACTTAAACAAAGGCTCAATTGAGATTCATGGGAAATGTCAGTTGTTTCATCAAATATAACACTGTAATATTTTCACACCTTGACACGCTCCAGAATGACACTTCTTCTGCACAACGCTCAATCAGCTGGTTTTTGTGTGGTTTTGGTTATATAAGTTGTATTTGATCATGTGTTCTTCAGGTGGTTTGCAAGTGCAGCATCCCCACTGCGAACTCTAAACCACAGAAGATCTATGAAATTCCTTTAATTTATCAATGGTTCCATTTTACCATCTTTAAATAAACTTCCATCATCTCGATGGCCTCACAGAGGAATCTTCTGTCTTCCAAGAAAAAATACTTTCTACTATTGGCTTTAACCGCTGTCTGTTCCTTGGACCTGCTGCAGTCGCTGTAAACTGATTCTGTTTAAAATGTTTCTCTCTGGTACATAGTAAGAATTCAGAAAGTCTTTTGCTGCTTTTACCAAGTCCCTGTGGTATTGCTGCTTCTCGTGAGTGCATAGGTCTCCATCTTTACCTAATAGTTTAGAAAAAACAGTCAGGGGCTTTCTTACAAGCTTTTGAAGGGAGAAATATTTGTGGGGGCCCTCCATTGCTTATAAATAAAGCACAAAATTTGCAGAAGACTCCTTTTTTGACATCATAATATACCAACCACAGGAAGCTTTCCATGTGGGAATGATTTATTAACCTTTTTTCCTCCTTCCCTTTCTTATTATAGGTTAAAAATGGTAGCTTAAATTCAGGTAAAGGCATCCATGGTCTCTCCAGCAGTTCACATTTCAAATGATCATCGATAATAGAAGCTGAGTCAATGTAGTTTTCAATGTAATTTTTTGTGAGCTGACACATGACTGAACCAAAGTTAATGGATGTTCATCAAATTCAACAATTCTCGATTTCCTTCTTTTTGGTCTTCTTCTTCTACCCGTCTCTTCTTTTGAATAAAAAATCCATGGTTTGTTGACTATGTTTTATTTCTCAATCTTAATAAACAAGAAAAATAATTTGGACAATTGGGTTATTAAAATGGACATGACCGTTTGAGGACGGACATGTCCGAGAATACAGATGTGTAGGAAAGCGAAAAAACGTGTCTGAACATGTACAATACAGAATCATACCTACTAATACAGAGCTTTGACAGTTTAGTAGTTACACCCTTATTATTATTGAT
>WWET01004382.1:78302-90170 GCA_011038615.1 Limnodynastes dumerilii | reverse complement strand
GATGTCTCTCTATTTTATATATATATATATATATATATATATATATATATATATATATATATACCCTGGTATTTTACATTGATATATACAAAACCTACAAAGAAAGAGAAGAGAAGGGAGAAGCTGAAAAATGAGGGTGTGACAGGGGGTTTGGCTTGCAACTTTGGTGCGTGAAATTACGATCGTTATGCACTCTTAAGTCTGAATCAGGTCCAGTGATGTGATGTCCGTCTTACAGATGTAAAGTTCATTCACTAACAAATTGTAGCAGCTAAAGTGCAAAGAAACTTTTCAGACATATGATCTGAATCCACATATCATGCATAGGATATAGGACCCCAGGGCATGTGTGTAAAACAAGAGTGTCCATCTATTTCACATATAGGATAAAGTGCTATAGAAACAAATGTGTTGCATTAAGTAGGCAATAAGCTTGGCAGAATTATACTAAATAATTAGATAGAATATGCAGTCAGAAAGTTAAGACACTGTGTACAATACATATGTAACACACCTCAACTATAACTATAACAATTATTAGAAATGTGTGATTGACCTTCTTTTCTCTTTTCTCTGTCCTCTGGTTTCTCCATGATCTTGAAAATTAGGAGCTACCAGAAATCTAATCCCGAGATGCTATGCAATTTTAGTCAATTCTGCAATATCGCAGGATAATACACACTGGTAAGATGTCAGAGCTATTTGATGATTATCATTTGATCTGCACGATATTCATCAGAAAACCCTCCAGTGTGTACCAACAGTGTGTACTTGACCATTTTAATTTAATTTAGGACACTGGGTGATTGCATCTCTGGTACAGAGCTTACTAAAATAAATTTAATAAACTTTTAATAAAGTTTTAGTGGGCAGGATATTTCACATAGTCTACAAAGGCTACAGAACCACCAGTAAAGTACAGAAAAATTGGATTTTAAGAATGCAGAGCTGTGAGACAGGATATTATATTCATTTTTAGGTGTGTGTCTCATGTCCCAGATGTTCCAGTGGATTTGATCATCCTACTTATAGCATTAACATAGTTTTATAATGTTCCATTATTAAGGTAGTGACCTAGAGCCGTATTCACAGATACATTTTCACATAGAGTTGCGTGCATATTTTTAGGTACGGTATAACTGTGCATGCGTAGTAACTTTATTTACGTAATTTACGTAGTATATACGCACTTTAGTGCTTTAGGCACGGACTTGTGTATCGCACTTGGGGACATACCTACGGAGGGGCGGGGTTAAAATACGTGCTGAAAAAGATACGTGAAAGAGGCATTTAAATGAACCTTTGAGGGCGCAGTTAGATAGATACGCACGTACGGAATACATATACTCACGTAAGTACACACATAAAGTTAAAGGTGCTCTATGGAGGTGTAAGTCTACAACTGCACGGCCATGAGAGGGGAGTGTCATGGGTGTTGGCTTGCTATGTGCGTGCGTATAATTGAAAAAACGCATCTTTGAATCCAGTCCATAGGTATTAAGGTATTATTAGGTGACATAGGTATTGGTATTAAGATTGTGACATTAAAAAAAATAAAGCTATGAGAACATGACCAGACAGTGACAGTATTTTATTGTACTGTGCTGTTCTTACAGTATAACTGTGTTATTGTGGGACAGGACACTGATATGCACTGTAAATTTCCATTATGGAAAGAAGACAGATTAACCTATTTAAAAAAATTGGGCAGAGTCCAAATTTACAACTATGACTTATATTATCAGGAGATAGTAGGACTGTTTCAACAGACAAGTCATTGTATTTATTTTTAAGTTCTCAGAGAGATATCATCAGTTCCATTTGATCACTTTAGCATACAAAGTAGCTATAGTCTTCCAGTATAGGTAACAAGAAAACTGAAAGCAATAACATTTATTAAGAGACCATTTCTAAAAGTTGGTAATAAAAAAAGTTAATTGTTACTATTCTATTAACAATGTGCAGGAATACTGATTTATAGAGTTAGACAGCTGACATGATGAAATACTGGCAGTATAATGAACAAAGATGAAAATCCACCTCTAAATGAGAATTTTAGTAAAGTGTACCAGTAGCATAGACAGTGAAAAGAAATTCACAAGTACAACACGAAGCTGTATCACAAGACAGGGAATTGTTTTGAAACTTGAAATAAGTTTGTGTCTCACGTCTGTTCCAGCTCATCTAATCAATATCACATTTTAGTTAAGTGTACGGAGTGGTTCCATGTGTGTAATATATTTAACATTATATATCTGTATATGCTGCACAATTCATAAGTGTCACATAAGTAGTAAAAATATTCAATTAGGAAAAGCAAAGTCTCATAAACTGTGTTGTTATAGAATTTAAATAGTTTTATATTGTTCATTATTAAGGTCAAGAGGCCAAAATCCTAACATAGAGATGTATAAAGCTATAATCTTATAAGCTAATCTTAAACAATGTCAGACACCTGATTTCCACAATCTGCATGCTGTGCAGAAGTACTTACCACTGCCATATCCCTAACCGCCACATGGGGGCTGGGGATAGGGCAGTGGTAGGTACTTCTGCACAGGTCTATGTTGGGACAGACAAAAACCCAGGCTTATAGACATGTAACACATTGTAGAAAGTGGCGGTTATGCGACTCCTGGAGACTCAGTCATCTGCCGAAAGGTAAGTGTTTAAACCTAACCCTTTTCTAACCCTAAACCTTCATTTCCTGCAGCCTAACCCTAACTTTCCCTTCTCCTCTAGTCCTAACCCTAACCCTCCATGTCATGCAGCCTAACTCTAAACCTCCATGCATCACAGCCTAACCCTAGCCATCCCCCTAAGCCCTAACCCTAGCCTTATACCTGCAGCAGCCACTGCAGCCTAACCCTAATTTACGCACCACAGCATTGGGAATGGGGAAATAGGTTCCTGTTCATAATAGCAATTTTTAATTTTTAGCTTGTTTTGTTTGTTTCTATATTTTTAGGTTTGTGTCTTATACACCCAAGAGTTTATCTATGTATGAAGTAGTATGATAATTCTACCTTGTTATAGAATTAATGTTTTATAATGTTTCATTATTATGCAAAGCAATAATTATTATCAATTATTTATATAGCACCACAAATTGTCCGCAGTGCTTTACAGAGAACACTAGACATTCACATAAGCCCCACTGGAGATGCATGCTAAGGGCCCTAACACATACATACATACATACATACATACATACATACATACATACATACACAGATCACACATGCATGGTTAATTTAGTCAGCAGCGTGTTTTTTGCATGTGGGAGTAAACAGAGACATGTTCACTCCCCTCTTCAGTGCGTAATAACCACAGCACAAACGGAAAGTGAAAACTGAACACGGTCCATGATAAGCACAATATCAAAATCTGGGACATGTTGCATAACATATGTATTACTAATTTAAATCTGAATCAGAGATGTAGCCAAGTAACATAGTTGATGGGGTGTAATTCAACCTGTTATGTATTTTGGCATAGCTCAAGTTAGCTGACTAATACCCTTTATACTCCAATTTTGTCACCTATCTCTGAACATTTTCTAGTTCCAAAATGCCTTTTTTTATGGAATGGTGCCAAGAACTGTACCCTGTATTCAAGATGAGGCCCTACTAATAATTTAAAAAAGTGGCAAAATTACACTATCTTCTCGTGCATCTACGTCCCTATATATGCATGTTAATAATATATAGGCCCTTGCAGCTGCTGCTTAACATTGAGCTATTTCTTGTCCATTTTCTACAAGTACTCCCAAATCTTCTCCTTTAAAGATTCCTCTAAATTTATCCTATCTTTTTGACACTGTATTAAAGGCTTTTGCAAAATCTAAGTAGACAACATCTACTGTACTACTATGGTCTAGGTTCACACTAACTTCCTCCTAAAAGCTAATTTGAATAGTTTGACGTAATCTATCCCTCACAAATTCATGCTGATTCCTACTAATTGTAGAAATTATCTTATTGTGCACCAAGTATTCCTGAATACTATCCCTTAATAGATCTTCCAGTAGTTTCCCAACTATTGATGTCAGGCTTAAGCTGGGCATACACTAGGACAATTATCGGTCCCAGAAGGGGGTGGGCCGATAAATGTAACGATTTCACACTAGGAAAATGTCCCGTTATTGGCACCATACACCTCTCCTGCTTGTACCGATAATCCTAGCAGAAGAGGGGGGGGGGCAGGGCTTGTTATGCTGTTCTGACACCTTTGATGACATAAGGCATTTAAATTGTACAGTATGGGTGTGCTTAGGCACGTAAGTACGTGCAGCCATTACGGTCGACCGCAGTTATGCTTGGAAAAGTTAAGGTAGGGTTTGGCAAGCATAAAACGGCAAAAATACATATGGCCGAAGAGAGTGCCTAGGAATTACGAAAGCGTAGGTCTGGATCAGGCCCAATGTTTAAGCTATTATTGAGCTCCATAAGAACCCTTAGTTGTCATCTGGACCTGGAGCTTTATTTATCTTAATTTAAAAAAAAATATTTTTATTATCCTCTTTAGTCAAAGCAAAGTATACAAACATTATATGTCATTTAGATATATATTGGAGAACATTCCCCCAAAAAAATTTTCAAAGTGTTGTAATACTTTGTATATTTGAAAATATGAATTTAAGAGTATGTAAAAAATTATAAAATGTAATCTATGCCATACGAGTAATCAACATCCATCTATTTTATCCAAAAACAGTTGATTCTCTCTGACTAAGGTCATAATTAATTACTACCCCCTCTAATAGCATAGGTCAGAACATTGTATCTGAATAGGATATTCTCCCATAAAAGTTTGGAGAGCAAAGCATGATGTTTGAAAGAAGCATTGTTTTATTCTTTCTTTTGTAATACTTGGTAAGGTATTTACATATGTTTGCCATGCATTAAACAAACCCACCACTTTAGATTCTTGGGTTAACGATCTCTCTAACCATTCCATCCTAAAGATGTGAATTATATTTTCTTTAAAAAGAGCCAATGGGTGAATCCCTGGTTGATTCCAAACTTGCAATATCGGCTTTTTACAGGCCGCATTCATGGCCAGTAACACTTATTTGTTGCCTCTTGAAAATGTTGTGTTTGGATTAATAAGGTCTAGGATAGCCCACTTAAGGTTAATGGGGATGTTCCTCACCAAACTGTCTAAGGTGTACTGTCATACCCGCTACCAAAAGCACCATACTAGGTGGCAACACCAGAGGCATAAGTCAGCACTCACGTCACTGCATCGTGGACAAAAATGCCAGGAGGTGGACCCCATCAGCAAAGATCTGTGGGGAGTAAAATATGTAGGGTGGTAAATGTTTAAGAACAATTCTTTATATCTACTAGCTGGGAGTTGTTTACAGGAATTTGTTAAGGTTTGGAGTTGTTTCTTAACAGTAAGATTTAGGAAATGTGGCAACCACTGTTTCAGGCCAGTGCGAGTGGTATCATTGTCCACTTCTTCTCTGAGCAAGTTATAATGAATAGTAATAGGTCTATTCTGGGGTAGGGAGCAGAAAAGCACTGTATCCAACAGGTTGTGCCAATCCATTTCGCAAAGACGGCGAATTAAAGATTCTAAGTAATGCTGTACCTGAAAATATGCAAAGGGAAAATCTTTTAAAAATTCAAACTTTTCCACTGCTTGGTAAAATGTGAGAACTTTTTTGTTTGTTTATCAAGCAGACACACTATACTGTCTATACTGTGTGATCTGGTTTTCACTGAAGCCCTTGATGCTGGGGATACTTAGCAGGTCGCGTCCCCTGGAGGTGACACCTGGAGAAGAAAGGGAAGCAAAGGTGAAAGGAAGCAGGAGAGAGAAGGTGGGGTAAAACCAGGGTTGCCGACTCTCCCGGAACGTCCGGGAGACTCCCGGAATCCAGGGAGACCTCCCGGACTCCCGGGAGAGCACCCTATTCTCCCGGAGTCTCTGCTCAGATTCTTAAAGCGTTACAAGTACGTGCAGCCATTACGGTCGACCGCAGTTATGCTTGGAAAAGTTAAGGTAGGGTTTGGCAAGCATAAAACGGCAAAAATACATATGGCCGAAGAGAGTGCCTAGGAATTACGAAAGCGTAGGTCTGGATCAGGCCCAATGTTTAAGCTATTACTGAGCTCCATAAGAACCCTTAGTTGTCATCTGGACCTGGAGCTTTATTTATCTTAATTTAAAAAAAAATATTTTTATTATCCTCTTTAGTCAAAGCAAAGTATACAAACATTATATGTCATTTAGATATATATTGGAGAACATTCCCCCAAAAAAATTTTCAAAGTGTTGTAATACTTTGTATATTTGAAAATATGAATTTAAGAGTATGTAAAAAATTATAAAATGTAATCTATGCCATACGAGTAATCAACATCCATCTATTTTATCCAAAAACAGTTGATTCTCTCTGACTAAGGTCATAATTAATTACTACCCCCTCTAATAGCATAGGTCAGAACATTGTATCTGAATAGGATATTCTCCCATAAAAGTTTGGAGAGCAAAGCATGATGTTTGAAAGAAGCATTGTTTTATTCTTTCTTTTGTAATACTTGGTAAGGTATTTACATATGTTTGCCATGCATTAAACAAACCCACCACTTTAGATTCTTGGGTTAACGATCGTGAAAGGAAGCAGGAGAGAGAAGGTGGGGTAAAACTGAAAGTGGGAACAAGAAAAGAGAGCTAGAAGGGACTAGCTCTGACAAACAACAAAAAGATACAGACAGGAGGAACTATGGTGCGCGCACACACACACACACACACACTCCCAGAGGAGACACCATTAGGGTGCCACACAGTCACAACCAGAGGAATGGGCTAGACGGGGTCAAGAGATGACGCTGGGTAATAAGGCTGGAAAACACAGGAGAGAGACAAGGGTTAACTGGAGCAGGGGCACTCAGAGATCATAAGAAAAATGCATAAGGCAGAGAACAATAGCAGAGCTGGTCTCAGACTAGAGAACTAAAGCTATAACCAGCAGTGAGGAATAGCACTTCTGGAGCTTACAAGGAGACTGCTGGCTATTGATTGGCCAGAAGTCCAAAACAGGGAAAATGATTGGCTGGAGTCCTGTATGCAATCATTTTATAGCCAGAAGGCTATAAAAGACAGAGGGAGAAGGCCACGTCCACTCTAAGTAGCAGCTTCTGGTAACAGGCATGTGCAGCCGTGCAAAGTGCAATGGCCTGCAGGAAAAGATTCCCATAGGAAAAAGTCATGTAGCCATGATTAGAGTGGAGGCATGTAACAATTAATCATCAGTGTGGTCAGAGTTTGTTTTTGTGTGTATGTTTACTGGTTTTATTTATTTTATTAATTATTGCTTGATTATTAGTTCTTTTAAAGTTGCTCGGTTTTCTACATCTTTTTTTCAAAGGTGGTGATTGTTGTATTTATAAACATAGCACTCTGTCCTGCTTTTCTATAATGTCAGTGAAGTTAATCCCACCATTAGATTTGGATTGTTGAAGTTTATTAAGTCCGATTCTAGGTTTGCCATTATTCCATATAAATTTTCGGAACAAATTTATAACTTTTTTAGCATCTTTCTTGGTTAGGAGAATTGGGAGAGATTGAAATAGATATAATAATTTAGGGAACAAAGACATTTTTATAAAATTTGTCTGACCCGTGTACAAGAGTTGCAATCCTTGCCAACCCTCAATTATTTTCTCTAATTCTCTTATAGTGGTGTAAACGTTAAGCAGATACAACTCAGCTGTATTTTTGGTTATTAGTACTCCAAGGTAGGTAAGTAATTGTCTCTGCCATTGTATAGGAAAAGAATCTTCCCATATGGGTTTTTTGTTTTCCTGGGGTGAGATATAGTGCTGCTGATTTCTCTATGTTTATAATAAGTCCTAAGACCTTGCCAAATTCTTTAATTCTCTCCAACATTGCTCCCAGGATCTCAAACAGGTTAGAGATGTAGAGTAATATGTCATCTGCAAAATCAGTGATATTGATTGTCCTACCACGGATCCTAATGTCCTCAAAGTCCCTCCAATTTTGAAGAATACAGAGTAGGGGGTCAGGGATGAATTAAACAATAAAGGAGAACGGGGACATGCCTTTTACCATCACCAAACCCTTTTAGCCCGTTTAGCAAGAAAGCAGTAGTAGGAGAGTTATAGAAGTACCGAATGACAGAGATGAAGGAAGGACAAAGGAGCGACGCTCTAACATCCTGTATAGGTAAAACCAAGCTATTGAATCAAATGCCTTGTGTATGTAAATGCTCAAGAGAATATTCCTCTTAGTAAGCATTTTGGATGACGCGACCACTGTGGCCACTGCTGCCCTGATTCCTTTCACCGAACGCCTATCCAATCTAAAACCCATCTCGTGGCCAGTTAGTAAATTTCTGAGAATGGACTAAAGGCGGGTAGACATTATTTTAATTGAAGACCCTTGACGGGTTTGGGAATAAAAATAGTGTGTGATTCATTATAATCAGGATAAGAATGTGAGTGTTTATGGATCTCTTGAGAGAGTTGCAATAACGCAGGGGTCATATTTTTCCTCAATATTTTATAGTATGCATTAGTCAAACTGTCAGGACCGGGGGTCTTTGTGTGATTTTAGGGTCTTTATGGCGTAATCTGTTTCTTTTGTGGTAATGGGATCATCCAAAATCTCTCTTTGGTCTCAGGACAATTTTGCTTTGCGAACTTCAGATAGTAATCAATCAAGAATTGGATCACCAGGTATGGTCTGATATAGGTTTCTATAATATACTTGTAAGTGATTTAGGATTTCTTCTGATTTAATTTGTAATGCCCTCCCAGTGGTGGCATCCCTTAAAGCAGTAATATGGTTTCATGGTTTCAAGGTTTTCACCATGTTAGCCAAGTCTGTTTCTGGTTTATTTCCCCATATATCAATTTTATGAGCGCTATAGTACATATTTTGTTTGGCCTGGCTAGTTAGATACATTTCCAGAAGCCCTTTAGCTTGTTTAAACCATGTTAATGTATCTGGATTAGGATTATCTACATATTCCCTGAAAGTGAAAGAGACATCTTGTTGTAACATCTGTGCGTGATTTTTAGCCTCTTTATGTTTTTTTGACACGTAATTAATGATGAAGCCTTGCATCACTGCTTTGGAAGTTTGCCAGAATAATACTGGGTTATCCTAGTGTTCAAGATTAGTGTTTAGATATTCTTCCCAGTAAGATTTCAAATAAGTTTTGAAATTTTCAGATTCTTTCAAATATGATGGAAATCGGGGAGTTACTGTTAATAGGACTATGTGTTGGAGGGATAAAGTAACCAGAGCAAGATCTGAAAGTACTATGTCTTAAGTATGGTATAGTCTAAACGAGATAGGGAGCTATAAGCAGCGGAAAGGATTGCAATCCCTATATTTGTTGCCATTGTGATAGGGAATGGCAGGGGACTTATCGAGCACTGGATCTGCTACAGTATTCAGATCTCCCCCTAGAATGAGATTGGGCATGACTCTATGAGCTAAGAATTGAGATATAGAACCAAAAAAATCAGAGACTGTTCCATTTGCCACATAAACGTTTAAGAGGGAGTATCTTACAGAGTTAATAGTTAAATCCAGAAAAATGAAGCAGCCTTCTGGGTCTTAATAATGATCCCAATTTTAATAAGGTAAGCCTTTTTATAAACACATTCTTCACTCCTCTCAATTTCCTATGGTATGAGGTAGAGATGCACTCACTTATTCAATAATCTCTTAGAGATGACCCCTTCCCCGATTTCTAATGAGTCTCCTGTAGGCATATTATGTCCGCTCCAGATTGTTTTTTGAAATTGGATGCCTTTTTTTCTTTTAAGCATGTTCAGACCTCCCATTCCATAAAAGAAACTTAAACTGTCGCGTTTGGCTGTCCGAGGTACGTGTACTTCTGGGTGTCAGTGAATGTGTGTGACATCAGTTTAACCAACACACTTAGATGGCATGGGGATGCAGCAGTTTCCTTTAATTAATGCAATATATCTGCCCCAGCATCTGGAAGTAATCTCACTACCCATGTGGCATATAGAAAAAATTACAAAGGTTAATGACATGTAAAACTCTACTTTGACCCATATCAAATTTCTTATTTTCTCTTCCAAATTAGAGTTGTTTGGTTCTTCACCACCAGGCGACAGCCAAAGGCCATAGCTTGTTTGAACTATCTGTAATAGTACCAAGGAATACGATAATCCAAAAGCTAAACTGTGTTAATATGTTTTGTCTCAAAGAGCCTGATCCAGAGCTACGACGGAGCCGTCCGATAGGCGAATGCGTACATTCGCCCCTGCGTATAAACATACACGCCCATGACACTCCCATTGAAAAGTACCTTACAGCGGCTATACCCTACACTAGGTACTACCGTCGGCCGTACAAATTTTCGCACATAATACTCTGAGCGTACGGGCTTAGCATGCCCATACTGTACAATTTAAATGGCTATCCCCGCCTCCGTGTAGTAAAACGAGCGTCCAGACGATCGTCGTACTGAACGCATGCCCCTCGAGCGAACACTTCGCTCACAATACGCCCGCTATCCGCTCATGTCGTCCAGCCGACCGGAAGTTGTCATACTGAGCATGCGCATTGCGTATTTTCTTACGAAAATACGCAAAAAACGGTCGTATGCTCGCTCGAAATCGGACAATTTCGTAGCTCTGGATCAGGCCCAAAGAGTGAATTTTCTATCTATTAAAGTGGTAAAAATTACAGTTATAGAAGAGCAGACACTTAACTATATATTAGCCCATTAAACTGCCCCCACATAGTAAGTCTATATATCTTAAGGATAATTAGGTTATCTGTTCGGACAGTGTGGTCTCAAGAAGTGTTCCTTGGCTTTTTATGGATCAGTAAAGAAGATGTCCCGCCAGTTCTCGGTAACCTTAAGATTTCTGTCCACCAGGAGTTTACAAACAGACGAGAACTCCTTTATTTTCTGTGTGACTGACGCTGAGGATGTGTTGGTTTTTCTCTCTGTCTTTCTGGACTGATTCTATTTATCTTAATTTATTTCAGTCGCCTTTGAACCTCCTCCTTTGACAGTCAATTATTAAATAATGATACAGTTGTATTTCCATTTTTATGTATTATTCCTAACATTTGTTCCGCTCTAGTAAATACTGAAGAAAAAATAGTGTTTAATACCTCTGCTTTTTCCTTATTATCATTAAACAATACACCCATCTAATTTTTTAGGGGTCCTATACTGTTTTTTTTAATCCTTTTGCCATTTATATACTTATAATTTTTTTTTAGAGTTCGTCTTACTTTCTTTACAACTTGTTTTTCAGGTTCTATTATAGCATGTTATATTACATTTCTTGTAGACAGAGTTGGAACTAACGTGGGCTTTGTAGGGCTCATGCCAGAGGTTCCGATGACACCCAGCTGATGTGGGCGCAATCGGAGCCTTAAGGCATGAGTCCTACTAAACTCCACAGCTTTTTTTCCCCGTTGGACTCCTTTTCCAGGAGTCACAGCGGTGGTGCGTGCGGTGAATACAGAAGCCGATGTGACCTTGGGGTCACGTCAGCGTCTGTATTCACCGCACGCTCCACCTTACAATACAGAGAGCACGGCGCGGAGGTAAGCACAGAGAGGGTAGGTGGACTGCAATTGGGCTGCACTAAGGACTGAAACTATGATGGGGCTGCACTAAGGACTAAAACTATATTATGGGGATGCACTAAGGACTGAAACTGTATTATGGGGGTGCACTAAAGACTGAAACTATGATGGGGCTGCACTAAGGACTAAAACTATATTATGGGGGTGCACTAAGGACTAAAACGATATTATGGGGTGCACTAAGGACTGAAACTATATGAGGGGGGTGCACTAAGGACTGAAACTATATGAGGGGGTGCACTA
>WWET01004382.1:29895-40985 GCA_011038615.1 Limnodynastes dumerilii | reverse complement strand
AGAGTGCGGGGATCTGAACACAGTCCAGTATCGCTAAAAAGCAAACATTGATCAAAACAGGGGCATTTTAAGAAAGGAATGGGCCTGTGTGTAGCTTTGGTACTTGTGACTACCCCCTACCAGATATTTCCCTCCAGATCCCAGATACTGTTTTAACCACCATTTTATAATTTTAAAATTACGCAGAGATCACACAACAGACCCTTTCACTCAGACCCCCACTTCCTTAAATTGAAAAACCCAACCAGATTTCAACCTTTTAAAAATCCAACCAGTTTGCAGATCCTGATATGAGATCTATCTACAGGGGGTGTAATGGGTGCAATTGCTATGGCAGCTTAGGTGGCCTGCCAGCCTGACAATCACCCCATCGCACAACACCTGTACTGGGTGTTACTGGCATCACCTGGTTCTTAAAAAGCACTGTGGAGTCTGTCTCTGCAGATCTGCAATAGAGGGTCATGCTGGATGGACAGTCCATCGACCATTATGAAGGCGTGATTAGGCAAATACGCAAAATTTCCTATTACTGTAGGATATTATTACACAACAGAAACGGATCCAGGTTAATACTGATGACATCTTTTACAGATTAATCTTTATTGGTTTTGGTTGCCAGATATATTTGTTGTGTCGATTTTTATTGATGATAATAAAGAATTTTATTAACAGTTTCCTTAGTTGTCGCTGTGTGATCTGTTGGAATTGCACTCACATGTAGGCAACTTTTTTAATATAGCAATATCTTTCTAAACAGTTATTTTTTTATTGTGTATTTCATTGTGTGTGTGTGTGTGTGTTTGTGTATTAAACGTCCCATGTGTGATGTGTGTGACCTCGTGACCTTGTGATCTAATTAAATAAAATTTTATTAAATTAACTAAATAAATTGATTTGTAATAACTATATAATGATTCTAAACGGATCTGAAATTATCTTGTCATATAACATAAACAGTGACTAAACTTATAACAACATTCTAGTCAACATCAACTACAATAAAGCACACTCCACCAGCCTTCTGCTCAACACTTCATTTAAGTAGCAAAAGAAATGGCCGCGCTTCTATCCAACAAATTAGATATGTGCAAGTGTATATATAAATATAGGGGTGCAGCCAAGGACCAAAGTGACCACAATGTAAATACAAGGAACAAGAGAGGTCCGGCGCTCCAAACATACAGGAGGTGCCTTGACGCTGGGCAGGTGAGCTTAAACCAATATAGCTATATTGTGAACTAAACCTCCTTTTTATTTATGTGCAGACACATAGTGTTATTTAATGTATGTTTGGAGCGCCGGACCTCTCTTGTTCCTTGTACTTCATTTAAGTGCTACGCGAGACCGCCCACCTAGACGTGACTATAAACTCAGGCAAACACCATCTCAAATATTTACATCAAAGATACTTATCTCTTGTAACACCACCAAGAGCGCCATAAACAATAATAATGAATACAAATAATTTGCGTTCTGCCCAAGCTGGTCCCTCTGATCAGCTGATCACCATCATTAACTCAACTGAAACTAACCTAAGAACTGAGAAAACATCCTTCAAAAACAAATGCATGCTGTCATCTGACAGATGCACCCCATCCTGCCGGTACAGGTGAATTAAATGAAATACTGTATGATGAATAGCCATGCCACCGTGCTGCAACAAAAATACCTTTACCGACCTATTCACCTTTCTGTGAACACTATCCATGGCCACGTCATTGTTGGAATACTGCCAGACACGACAGGGAATTATGTCCGACCATATCCATGTTATGTCAGTCCATCAGCTGAGAGCCAACCGGAGATCTTCCTTAATTGTCCAGGAAAGCTCTACTGCTGGAATATGGCCCACATCGTTACCACCCACAATATCCAGGGTTCTGGGTTCTTTACACCAACATGTCACGTGTTAAGTGTTCTAGGACAGCAGGCCACAATAAACCATCACCAATTTCCACACTATATCAATGTTATCGGGAGATGACAATCCAATGCAGCCCAATAAAAAAAAGTATGGCCGACTATCCAAACAACCTGCCTCTGTGGGACCACTGCTGGAAAGAAAAGGGGAAAGACATGACTGTGAGCATTGGTAAATCACATACAGCATAAATATAAAAACATGACCCAACTGAGGAGTTAACCATGGGGGTGCCAACTGCCCAGGGCAAAGGTGAAAAACCTCCAAATAACCCAAATTTTCTCTGTTTAGACTATGGGGAAAACTTAATGCCACAGATATCGGGAGGAAAATACCCTTTGTGCTCCTGCAGCTGGTGCAGCGGGCCAGCTACCAGGCTAAGTCTGGGAACCAATCCGGTCCATGGCAGGGATGGAGACAAACAAGGAACAACTATCTAAACAAGTACAAATTTTTTTATGCAGTCGCTGTAACACTTGCAACATGTAGGAGCCAAGGAGCTTGGAACCGTTCAAATCACTCATGGTCATCCTCCACCAATGGTTGCAGATAAGGCTTGAACTCTTGCGATTTCCAGCGACCAATCTTTTAATGTTTTCAATGGGAACACCATGCGATGCTGTCAAGGAAGTTGCTCCAATGCGAATGGAGTGTGTTCCATAGTTGGCCGGATCCAATCCCATGCGTGCCAGCATTTTCTGAAAAATAACTGAAGCAGGATAGTTGTATACCGTTCCTATGTGCTAACCATACTGGGCATTCATGGGACCTTTCTACAACAAAGCAGCAGCCTAAAGCCATTGGGCAAACCCTGGGATTCAATTGCTTGCGTTACCCTTCCCAGCCTGATCAGTCTTCCCTCTATGAATTTTGCAGTGAATTATTTCTGAGTGGGGAATAACACTACATGCCAAGAGACCGATGGACAATGAGGTCTTTGACGCCACAACCAGCTCTCCAATGCGGAAAGCATCCGCAAAAGGAAAACTGAAAGCGGTGTGAAACTGTGGCGTCTCATAACCATCACTGGCTACAAACGCTACTGCCTCCATCAATTTATCTAAACAAATAACTGATAACATGTGTCTTGAATCAGATGTAGTTGGCCTATTTTTGCCCACCCTTTAAGGGCCTTCAACACCATGAAACCTTTGGTGACATCCGGCTCTCTGTGTAATTTTGACCAGAAAGCTATTCCTGCTATTCTATGCTCTCCCGAGCCTATACTCTCGTAGCATAAATTCATAGAGGCAGGTCTGTAGGCTGCTGACTTCCCTACCTTGACACTTACAAAAGTCAACCAATCCTCCCAGGCAGCCTGATACCTCTGCAACATAGAGGGCACTGGTGACTGCAGTGCTAGCTTTTCTATCTGAGACCAACAAACTCACTTCAGGGGCCAGGTGTTGAAACCTAGGTCAATCGAACCTGGAGAGGGCATCATTCAGTTCGTTGTCTACCTCCGGGACATGTGCAGCCTGAAGGTTGATGTTAAAGTTAAGACACCATAAAGCAAGCTGCCTGAGCTAACGTACAACCAAAGGGTATGATGCACTCTGCTGATTGATGGCCTGTATGATCCCCAAATTATCGCACCAGAATGCCACATCATGATTCTGGAAGCAGCAAGCCCATAGCTTTATGGCAACTTCAACTGGAAAAAGCTCTAGAAGCACAACATTTTTTCCAACTGCTCCAGTGTTAGAGGTCAGCCTTAGCCCCGCGCACCAGGCGCCCTGAAAGTATGCCCCAAAGCCTGCTCCACCAGCTGCTTCAAAAGCTGTAATTCAAGACTGGACATGGCCAGGGCAGACCAAATGCGAACCCCATTGAAACCCTCCAAGAATGAATCCCACACTCCCAGATCCACTTTTAGGTCATTGGAGAGCGAGATCCACGCCTTGGGGCTGTAACCCCAGCTGTTGCAAGCTCTAGCCTGTGGCAGAATATTTTACCAAAGGGGATCACCAGCCATGCAAAACTAAATGATCCCACTAAATATTGTATTTTGCCAAGGATAAGCGTCCTTGCACTCAATGCTGATCTGTTTAGATTATGAAGGTGTTTTACTTTATCTGCCAGGAAGATGCCGATCCTGAGATATGACAGCCTGGTTGTCGGACCCTTCATTTTTTTGTGCGCAATAGGCACCCCGGGGGAGTGAAAAAGCAAATGTTGGCAAGCCTCTGAGCCGGATCGGCCCACCACTAGGAAATCATCCAGGTAGTGTTCTACTTCAGCATTACCTGATTCCGCTACAATGCACCAATAGAGAAAGCTGCTAAATGCCTCAATATATGCACAAGACACCCATAGGTAAAACAATGCAGAAAGCGCCCCCGGATTCAAAAAAAACCATGAACCCATGAAATGATGAAGGGTGTAGGGGGAGGAGCCGGAACGCTAATTACACATCTATTTTTGCCATAAGGGAAACAGACACAGAGCTCTTAACCAACTACAGAGCTGATTCAAAGGATTGGTTTACTACCTGCGCACACATATCCGGGAGTGCGTCATTAACAGGTGCGCCTGGTGGATACAATAAGTGCAGAATCAGCCAGACCTTTCAGGGTGCCTTTTTGAGCACAACGCCAATAGGTAATAACACTAAATCCGGGATCAGGGGTGATGAAAAAAGGCAGCTCATTCTTCCCAAACAAATTTCTTTCCCAACCTTGTCCTTAAGCACTCCTGGAGCCTTGACTGCCGACCACAAGTTACGAGGTAGGCCGCGGACACCCTCCAAACTATCGGAAGATTAAACCCTTCGCTAAAGCTGCACATTAAAAATTCTGCAATATCACTCGTATTGCGCGAGTCATTCTGCTAATTTGGCGAAGTTAATTGAGGAGGGAGCCAGACCGAGATCTAAATTGCTGTCTGGAGCTGGGGCTGGCGTGGTGGACTTGTGGCAGGATTTAGTGGGGTGGTTGCTGTTACATCACAGGCAAGCATGTCGAAATGTGCATTAATTAATGCACACAGTGTTATTAAATGTATAACAATTTCTCTTTGGATTCTCCAAGAGGTAAGCTTGCAAAGGTCAGCAACCCTGATCTATCACTCTAATCTATATACAATATTAATATTGTCCTATATTTAATTTGGAAGTATGAATATGTGCTATATAAGTCTCTCTAGAAACCATCGCTTGTATGAATTCTTCCTTCCTTAGCAGCCAGTTAACAGAGGTTACAGGGAATTCAGCCTAATCACTAACTGAAGAATACACTTGTAAACTGGCTCTTAAAGCATTGTCAAAAGAAGCTATGGAAAATCACAAGTGTCTGTATTCTCATTTAAGCATCTATGGACTTTTCAAATTGGTGTCTGGGGGCCTGATTCAGAATTAAGAAAGTGCTTAAAATAAGAGAGGAAAGTCACTCCTGGGATAAACCATTCAGATTTAAGGGGGAGTCAAGGTAACTGTATTATTTGCATGCAGGGATATATCTTTGAATTGCTTACTGCACACAGATACTGACCAGTTTTACTATCACACTGTTGTTTAGACTTTGGCTGGGAAACATCACCTCTCAACTCTAATACTGTTTACAACAGATGAAATATGACTCCCCTGCAATCAACATGGTTTAGCCCAGGAGTGACTTTCCTCTCTTATTTTAAGCACTTTCTTAATTCTGAATCAGGTCCTGAGTCATTACTTTTACAGGATCGCCTCAAAACTCAATTCTTCTAATTGTTCTCTAAAGGCCTCATTAACTAAGGTTGATTATGTCCAGAGAGTTGCTGTCGATAGACATCGCTGTGCTTTTGCTGTGATATTTTCTAAATAAGCACTGTATTTACAGTCGCTTTTGCTTGTCATTTTACGTCGATGTTGAAAGAATCGCTCGTGCTGTGATCTTTCCTCACAAACTCCCGGGACCTATATGTGTTCAATTTTATTTTGCTTTTCAACATTTCTAAGTGTTAAATTGGCCGTCTTTTAACATAGTTGCCACAAGATGACGCCTCGCAACCACTATAAAAGGTCATTTGGGATCAAGCTGAAGCCACCATTTTGTGTTTCACACTGTGGAATGAACCTGGGGAGTGTTTCAACTACGTTGAAGTTACAAATTTCCTGTTGTGTTAGAAAGAATTGTCTACTTATTGACATGTAAGTTATGATATGTACACACTGAGTATTGTCTTTTATGACTGGTATTTCACTGTTTAAATGTGTATGTGTTTTTTTTAAGACTGTGTAACTGTGTTTTTCTCTAACTTGTTTGGCCTGTGTCTCTGTATGTGTACTTTTTGGAAGTTTGTGACAGATGTCTGTTTATGTGTCCTCTCCTGTGGCATGCTTTTAATTTTATTTTCAACTTTGGTATTAAATTGAGTCCAGTACTGTGTAATTCTCAAAGTTTTAATATCTTTGAATTTGGTAGTTTTCACATATCTCACAACTGCCAACCTACACAACATGTCAATTTTAACATTATATAAACAAGATAATTGTAATCTTTAATTTGTAATGTCTGCTGTGCATTGTCTTTACTGCAGAATGTCTCTAAACATGGTGCCAAGGCATCTTCATGGGGATTCTGAATCAGAGGAGAGTGATGAGGTGCAGGCTCCACCTCCCAAGAAATTGAAGACTGGCCGAAATGTCCGATATTTTTTTGATGAAAATTGTGCCCTTGTTGATGGGATTATGGCCATCTATGATGATGTATGGGCTGACAATGCCGTCACAACATCCTATGCCCACAAGACACAATTGTGGAAAGCTATTGTTGGATCAGTCAATGCCGTAAGCATGCTCAACCATTTGGAGCATACCTGCCGCAAAAGGTTCTCCAACATAAAGCGGAAACTATTTGATAAGATTATTGCTGAAAGGGAAGCAGCCAGAAAGACAAGTGGTGGCCCATCCAACATCCAAAACATTTAAATATTCCTCATACGAGGAGAGAATGAGGTCCATCTTTTCAGAGGAGGTCCTTCAGGGGGTTAATGTCTTGGACACTGACAAGCCACATCACTACACCAGGTAGTTCTGCCCAAAATACTTTGCCCAGATGGAGTGCACGCACAAGGGTTGGGATAGGCAAATGTCATGCCACCACAGAGATTCACCAATCCCAACGCAAAACAAAATAGCCAGGTTTCTGTGGAAATGTGGGAAAAAAATATGGTTACATGTTGTATGTTGGATGTCCAATTTCTGACAAAACATTATGCTCCTGTTTAGCATGTTTAGCAAATTTTTGTGAAACAAAAAAAAAGGCGTTTGGATAATCTTTCATTCTTGCAAGCATATGGTCACATTGATTTTACAAGAACATTATGACGTAGTTTAAACACTTTACCTTTCACTTTTACAAATAAGGAACATATGATATGTTAGAGCCCATAGTTGTACAGAAATACTGACAAGTGCATAAGGACATTTGTCTGGAAATTTATTAGTAAACAAGACAGCATTGGCCTTAATATAGTCATATAATGATTTGAATCTGCATAATGGGCCGTCTTTCAGAACGCATTTACGCAATCTACGTAAGAAAAAGATATGTAGATTACGTAAAAAAATTACTATGCATGCGCAGTAGTAAAAAGTTCCCCATATGCAAAAGGAGAAAAGGGGGTGTGCACTCCCCTCGTACTAACAGAATTTAGGATTGCTAATTCCTTACGTTAGTTTCCGTTGCTTTTCTTATCTTTTGTGTTTTCTTTATTCTTCTATTTAATCAGTATTTCTCAGGTCAGTCAGCATTGCCAGATTCAGTCCCAGTCGCATGGCTATTCTTTAGACAATGTTCAGCAGCTCTCCTATGCCTACCGTCTCCTTCAAATACATAATAAATGCTAGATGCGTTTTTGTTAGGTCTATACAGCTCCCAACAGAGCAGAGCTGCATGTATTAGGGCAATACTTCTGACTGACTTGGAAGTTAATACTAAAACCTGGTGGATGTCATTGCAATCAGAACTACTCCACCAAGTCTCCATACTAGTCTCAGGAGGGAGACACTGTGGAAGAATCTGGTTGGTTGCTTTGGACAACACAGACGACACTTTTTCTTGTTAGATGCTTCTATCAATTGTAAACTAACATTTCAATTGATAAAATGTTTATAGCAATTAAAAGTTTGGTTTGGTGAAATATTCTCCACATTACACATTTGTATAAATTCCCCAAATTCAAATTCTGTTTGTATGTTATTTATTGACTGACAAAGCAAAAGCAGAATCTGTAGGTTTTATTTCTGTCTGTTGAGCTGTCTATGAAACAATTTACATAGCATTTCACAAATTTTTGTTTATATATAGTTGTCACTTTTAGCAATTGAATCTTCTGGGAAAATGCAAGTGCAATTTAGTAAAAAGCTGGAAACTGAATTAGAGTTAATAGAGTTTGCTCCCTGGCAAAAGCAGGTTGCACAACAGGGGGAGGAAAATATAAAGTAGGCAGATAGAATTAAAGATGGTGTTTCCTAGCTGTATTCTAATTTACAGAAAAAATTTGTGAATTGAATGTGTTATGTCAGTTCCATTGTCTGATCTCTGCAGGAAGCTAGCGTCTGTTAAAAGGTAAATAAACGCACAAAGTAATATAGTTGTTGCACTAGAAATATAAAAAAATATGGTGGGTGCTACTCGAGGTTCAACATGAATAATTTGGAAAGGAAGAAAAGGACTGACATAAGAGGCAGTCCTAACAAAGAACCACTGAAGTGCACACCACAACCTTACCAATAATAAAAAAAATAGCTTTTATTACATCCATAAAAAATGGTAGATACAAAAATTGTGAAATATATCTGTTCAAAGCAGAACGGTTAAATTGATACAAATCTATAAAATGCAGTTGTAATGCATGGATACAACAAAAACAACAACCCACATCAATAGCAAGTAGAGACAAATCATACTTCAATCATGATATATGTACAATCAACCAGGCTACGAAAACACAGCCCCTAGGCTAACTGAAATTACCGTCTGTCCCTATCAGAGACAACTAGCGGCCTCGCGGCCTGTGCTTCCCCCGTTCCGGGTCCGTATTAAGTCCCTACACTCTCTACTGGCATACGATGGACTGTGTAAGTCGCCGTTCAGTAGTCTGTGGTCCCGGTGCACACGGGAACCCACGGCATCCTGGTCTTCTTAACACACGTTTCGCGAGTCTTTCTCAAAAGTAGAATGCATACAGGTAGACAGTCTTGTGGTGCTTAAGTACATCAGCTGTCCAATCACAGAGTGACTGTATAATTCAAAGCGCACCTGCAGGATATAAGAGCAGAGTTCTATGTTAGTAATGTAGGGCTAATAGAATTGCAAAGAATAAAAAACAATATAAAGGAGAACAACAAGTGGCATGAGGGATCTGTGTACTGGCAGATAATGTTTAAGATCATAAGAGTCATGTAATACAGAGTATCATATAAAAAGATACAAGGTAACAGGCGCTATTGGGTGACATAACGCAACATACACTTATTCACTAGAAAAGGTTTTAAAGGGGAAGGGGCCCATAAATTTAAATATGTCAAAAATAGAAACTGCCATACATAGTACAAAGACCATATTACCTTACAGAATAAGATATTGTTAACAAGACAGAGAGCGTATATGTGTTCACAAAATGCACATGCTGCCATACATTGCATGACAACAGATTTTGAAAAAATAAAGTCTTTAAACATTTTCAATATTGGTATTTATTTTAAGATATTTATGTTTTTATTTTAAGTGTTTTTGACTATTTATCAAGGGAAATAAACCCATAAAAGATTATCCAATAGAGAGGACAAGTCTGAAGGATTATAAGGACATATGGAGGATTATCTATAGATCGTACGTCAATCTATAAGATGGTTAGTACCTCTAAGTCAAAATACATGGCTTGATATATATAGGGGCCAAAAAAAATTCATTATATTATATAAGAGAATGCAAATCTACCGGGTGCTTCTGTCTGTCAAGTACAGCAAGCAACCTGGGGCAGTAAGGGCACTCATACAAACAGATGACACAGGTAGTAAAAATCCTCTATTAAGGTAAAAATTATCTATCAAGGTAAGAATCCTCTATCAAAATAAAGAGAACTGAGAGAACAGTCCCATATAAGATCATATAGCTGCGAAGGAATAGAGAAAGGGGTCCCATATGATAATTATAAAAAAGGGTCATACGTGATGTTTTCATTCAGACCTCTAGGACAGATCGAGTCCAACAGGAAAATCCAGCGTGTCTCCCGCTGGAGTAGTCTCTCGTCAAGGTCACCCCTCCGAAGATCCAATAAAACCCTCTCAATGATTCATGCGGATAAGCCCTTTGGGAATGCATTATGATCATGGAGGAAATGACTGTTTCTAATTGAGCCAACATGCTCTAAGAGTCTGATCTTGAATTTTCTGCTTGTTTTCCAATGTATTTGCACTGGCAAGGATCAGAGAGACAATAAATGACCTGGGTGGTATCATAGGTCATGCACGGTGTGATTTTATGTATATCACCATACCTTGTGGTTATCTCAAGGGTTTTAGGCATATATCTACAAGCCTTGCATTTTCCACAAGGATATGAACCTGAAATCAAAATAGATCTTAGTGGGTCCTTGCTAAAGGGGCTAGATACCAAAGAATCCCTGAGATTACGACCTTTACAACAAGTGACACTCACATTATCCTGTAGTATTTTACCCAGGTCATCGTCAACCTTTAATACATGTAGATGATGGTTGAGGATTTCTTTAATCCTACCTGACTCATGGCTGAAACTGCCAAAAAAACGGATCTTAACATCTTTTCGTAACTCATAGAAACATAGAAAGTGACGGCAGATAAGAGCCACATGGCCCATCTAGCCTATAGAAACATAGAAAGTGACGGCAGATAAGAGCCACATGGCCCATCTAGCCTGCCCATTTTTTTATTCAAAATTATACTGACCCTAGACCCTATTTACCCTCAATTTGGTTTACAATTTAGGATACCCTTATATTTATCCCAAGCATGTTTAAATTGTTCTACTTTATTGGTCTCAACCACCTCAGATGGGAGACTATTCCACTTATCTATCACCCTTTCAGTGAAGTAATTTTTCCACACATTTCCTTTGAATCTACCACCCTCCAGTTTATATCCATGCCCTCGTGTTCTATTACACCTTTTCTTTTGAAAAATGGTACCCTCCTCTAGCTGGTCACA
>WWET01004381.1:111724-122596 GCA_011038615.1 Limnodynastes dumerilii | reverse complement strand
TGCAGCGGTCCGGGCACTGTGTATGTGACAATACAGTGTCCGGGAATAATACTATTCCCGGACATTGTATTGTCTCCGGGAGAAAAGGGTCCTCTCCCGGGAGTCCGGGAGATCTCCCTGGATTCCGGGAGTCTCCCGGACGTTCCGGGAGAGTCGGCAACTATGTATTAGAGTTGAGAGGTGATGTTTCCTATCCCATGTCTAAATAACAGTTTGAGAGTAACGCTGGTCAGTATCTGTGTAATAATATAATAATAATATAATAGTATTAGAGATGAGAGAGCTATATTTTATGTATTTTTTTTATATAGTACTACTTTTTTAAATATCCTAAGTAGGTACCCGGTATCTCACTTCCACTTCACAAAACCGACACCTAGTGATCAGCGTCATTTATCTAATTATCTCTTTCTAGTTAAGTTCAGTCATTGGAGCAAACCGGCATAACATGATCCACAGAATCAGCAGACACGTTAAATATATTTATTTTTCTTATTAAAATAGTGGAAAAACTGCTGCGCTGGCAAAGCTATTTCAACGGTCGCCCGAGGCAATAAAAATTAGTCGCCTCGGCTCGCAATAAACATTGAGTAATATATGCTGACTGCCGTGTAATGGGATTTCCACTCAAGATTTGCTTTATTTGCTATGGGTTGATTATATACGCTGGTGAAATTACCTATACGCTCAGAAATATTGAACGACTTTATAGTGACATTAAATACTTTATATGCATAAACACTCGCCATCATTTTTTATTTATACAGTTCTCTAACATATGATATTTCTCTGAATTATTCTGGAAATATTATTTGATTCTGTAGCCTCAGGCGATGGGTGTAATGTAATGACCAATGATCTAAACAGAGATGTCAAACTCAAACTCAAAACCCCAATTGGGCCAAAATATCAAAGTCTAAGGTTGTGTGGGCCGCAAGAAAAATAAAGTCTTATATGCTATATTTTTCCAGATCTCAGTAATTCCCCTGTCATCTGTCTCCAGCCTCCCCAGTATTCCCCATCATGTCTCTCCAGCTACTAGTATCCCCCATCATGTGTCTCTAGCTCCCAGTAATCCCAATCATGTCTCCCTAGCTCCCTATATCCCCTCATCATGTGTCTCCACCTCTCGGTATTACCATCATGTCTCTCCAGCTCCCAATATCCTCCATCATGTGTCTCCAGCTCCCAATATCCTAAAGCATGTGTCTTCAGCTCCCAATATCCCCATCATGTCTCTCCAGCTCCCAGTATTTCCCATCATGTCTCTCCAGCTCCCAGTATTCCCAATCATGTCTCTCCAGCTCCCAGTATTCCCAATCATGTCTCTCCAGCTCCCAGTATCCCACATCATATGTATCCAGATCCCCAGTATTCTCAATTCATATGTCTCCAGCCTCTCCAGTATTCCCCATTGATAGGGCTCCATCTCCCAAGTATTCTCCATTCATATGGCTCCAGCTCCCAGTAATTCCTCATTCATTAGTCTTCAGCCTCCTCTGTTTATGCCTTACTTGTCTTTGATGCCTTCCATCCGTGTCTCTCCTCCGTGGTGTGTGCCGTCTTCCAGTTCTTCTGTGTGGCGCTGGCCATAAAGCAATCTGTGTCTGTTGTTGGCTGATGCAGCAGTTATACAGGACGGCTGAAAAAGACTTTGCCATCAGCTTTCCTGTGTAACAGCTGCGGAGGCTGACAGCAATCTTTTTTCAGCAACGATCGCCGGAACCCCCTTTGTGAGATGGTTCCGCTAAACAAAAGCTTTTTAGCCGCATGCTGCCCAAGGACCACAAGTTTGACATGTTGGCTCTACAACAATGGAAATGGAGTTGTTTCAACAAAATAAAATCCAAGATCAAAGATTTTATTTATTTTATTCTTGCCCCTCTCTCCTACCTTTCCCATGTGTTATTATATATTTATGCTCATTTTTCCTTCTATTCTCTTCTTCGCAGAACATCCTCCTGGTCTGCACATGTGCAGTGTAGCAGTGCAATGCGGACCTGGTGGTTTTTCTGTGCAGCATGCACATCTCACATGAATGTGCACGCGCAGTCTATCCACCAGCCTGACCATGCATGGACCAGTGGATGTGTCCTGGATGGGGGATAATGGTCCTCCTGGTTCGCCCCTGGTTCTGCCAGCACTGTTATGGTCAGCCTGCATGCAGCGCCAAATTCACCTGTGTGGGACACCATTGTTCATGGGTTGGGTGGGGGTCATGAAGAGCCTCAATTTAAGGGATCCTAACTGAAATCTTTCCTGTGGCACCAAATAAGTAAGGACTGGCCCCCAAAAAGCTAAGATATCAGTTAATTAACAAAGTCTTCTCTATAAAAACCCTCCTCAAGGATACAGATATCCGTAAATAAGCTGTTTACTGCTCACAAGGGGGCAGATCCAGACTTCATTATGACAGGGGATTTACGCAAGCTGCCTGTGTAATTCCACTGTCAGGGAACGTGTGCATGCGCACAAACCTGTTATGCGATCGTACCGGCAGACGTACATAACTTTGTTACATACACCTGGCGGTACACAAGTTTACCCCTAGTTTACGCCTATTGTATCTCCACTGTAGAGGCAGAGAAAGACATTTAAATTAGGGGGCGGGGGAAGCCGCGTTATTATTACATCTGCGGCCGTGAGTCGTAATATTTAAAGTAGGAATCTGGACACTTCTGGTAGGAATCTGGACACAGTGGGGAGTACAGGGGGAGTGCATTCCCCGCTATGCTTGCGTACTTACTGACCTCTGCACGCACACAAAGCATGCAGGGGTCAGGATCTAGCCAAAGGAGCAGAAAACAACTGCATTTAGCGAAAACGCTTGCGCTACAGATCCAGACATCCATGATGGAACGCTCTCTGTCCGCAGTGCGAGACAGAGCGAAATGCGTTTGCCAGGTACATAAGATATGTGGGGCCTGATCCTGAGCGTACTAACACTCAGCGTTACATTGTGGGACTCCCCCTGCCCCCAGCGTTGTTACCCTCACTTACAACGGTTGAAGGCTACCCTAACTTCAGCCGGCGTAAGCGAGGGTAACTACGCTGGGACGGCGGCGTTAGTACGATAACGCCGCCCACCCAACCTCATTACTCTCCCTCCCCTGCCTCCCTACACTAACTAGAGCGTAGTAATGCTGGGGGACAGCCACGATCGGGCGCTGCCGTAGTTACACCGGGCAACATCTGCCTGGCGCATGCGTAGATTGGCTTTTCTGCTGATCTTACGCTTACGTCCGCCACAGTAACTACGGCGGGCGTAGCTCTAGATCAGCCCCATGGTGTGGTAATTGTACAGTAAAGACTTGGTTAAGGCCTTATGTACATCCTTGATTTTAAGGTAAGGTTCTTCTGTTAGAAGTCCCTTGTGTATGAGGGACAAAGGATCTTGCGGCAGTCCGGTATCAGAACACAAATGCCATTGCTGTTGGAGTTCTGGACCTGAGCCCGAGTGTCACTGGCAAAAACAATACAGATAGATATCCTGGAATTTGCGCTGCACTGTACGTCGCTTCTTATATGCATATTCAGATCATCTCGCAGGTGATAAATGACATTTTCTCCTCAATGCTCTTCTATGTCCTTCTCAGGAGGCCTCCGGCTGTCTCGATCTGGATCAAGGATTGGCAGAAATTGCCGGTGATATATTCACAAGGACAAGAGTACACATTCCAACGCTCGGGAAATGTAAAGAGACGGAGGGATCCCGCAGCCGTCTCATGGAGCATTTGCATATATCAGGTGTGACAGTAACACCTGATCACAGAGGGGGCTGTCGCCCCGGAGCCGTCTACCTATCCCTGTGCACACGGTTTAGACCATTACGACGGCTCACGAAAGAATCAAAGGCTTTAAGTGATAAAAATCATGTTAAAAGGAATGTCCCCTTCATGATCATCGTCATTGTGTACTGATTTGCAGAGAATGAGGCAGCCATGTTTCCCAGTTATAGCTGAAATAATCATTCACATAAATTCCTGGAGACTACGGTCTAAGGGCCTCATTCATTAAAAGTGATTTTTTTTAAATGCGATTTTACATCGCAGCGATTTTGGCGCGATTTTTAAAAAAAATTGTTCAAATTCATTAACCCGCGATTTGTTTCAATCACAGGCGATGCTCCGTGATGTTTAAAGGGCTTAATCACGGTGATTTTCATTAGAAAACCACCACGATTAGCCCTTTAATTAATCGCGGCAAATTGCCTGACATTGAAAAAAACCTAATTGCTGCATGGTTGCAAGCTGTAGCCATGCTGTACTGATGGAACTACAAGGATCAGCAAAGCTGATCCTTGTAATTCTATCAGCACAACATGGTTACACTTGTAATCATGCAGCGCTGCGTGTACGTAAGTGTGGTCTAAAGACAAAGCTCAATTCTTAAAACAACGTACGTAAGACAAAAAACTATGTAACTAAGAATTCGGTCCCCTAACCTTAATTCTTAACCCTAACCAGGGGAAGCAAAGCAGAGCAAGGACAGCAGGTACTGCTGGAAAGAGTAAACGTCGGCATTCTGAACGGGTGCTGCTGATACGCACAGGAGACTTAAAGTAGCCTTATGGCCCTCCGGACAGCCGAGGTAGCACCCAACCACTGGCAGACGAAGAAAGAAAAAAAATGACAAAAAGCAAAAAAAAAAAATAAAGTAAATAAAAATAAATTGCGTCTCTGCGTACTTAGGGGCTCATTCATTAAGATCGATTTGGGCTAAATCACGTGATTTGGAGCTTAAAATATTTTTACACTCACCATTTGATGTCCGCATCTTGGGAAGCCTTCAAATGTTCTTTTTCAAATGTCTTTTCTTGCAGCTTGGACCATCTTCTCCTGTTGACACGCAGTTGAAGATGTTCTTTCCTCCATCGCGGCATCTTCTTATGACGATCAGGTCGCTAGGGGGCACTGTTTTTATACTCCAGGTGACGTCAGTTACTCTACTGTTTCTGACGTCACCTGTAGTATAAAAACAGCGCCCCCTAGTGACCGGATTGTCCTAAGAAGATGCCGCGATGGATAAAAGAAGATCTGCTGCGTGTCAACAGGAGAAGATGGTCCAAGCTGCAAGAAAAGACATTTGAAAAAGAACATTTGAAGGCTTCCCAAGATGCGGACATCAAATGGTGAGTGTAAAAATATTTTAAGCTCCAAATCACGTGATTTAGCCCAAATCGATCTTAATGAATGAGCCCCTAAGGACGCAGAGACGCAATTTATTTTTATTTACTTTATTTTTTTTTTTTGCTTTTTGTCATTTTTTTTCTTTCTTCGTCTGCCAGTGGTTGGGTGCTACCTCGGCTGTCCGGAGGGCCATAAGGCTACTTTAAGTCTCCTGTGCGTATCAGCGGCACCCGTTCAGAATGCCGACGTTTACTCTTTCCAGCAGTACCTGCTGTCCTTGCTCTGCTTTGCTTCCCCTGGTTAGGGTTAAGAATTAAGGTTAGGGGACCGAATTCTTAGTTACATAGTTTTTTGTCTTACGTACGTTGTTTTAAGAATTGAGCTTTGTCTTTAGACCACACTTACACAATCCACATACAGACAGGGTACGTAGATAGCGTAATTAAGCTACGATGCATGCGTAGCAGCTCAATTCTTAAAACAACGTACCATAAAACGAAAACTAATTAACTGTGAATCCGGACCAGAGTTAGGATCGGGATTGTTGTAATGCTGAATAAAGTACATGTTGTCATTACAATATTCTATCAAACAGTTGCCACGGTAACAAAAAATGTTGATCAGTAAGCGCTGTCGGCATTTTACTGCCAGCATTTTAGCTGTCGGAATTTATCAGAAAGGCAAACCACACCCGAGTCCTATATACCCCCATAAGTCACTCTTCCATCTGTGGTTGCTTTGATGCCGCCTACATGGCTTCGATGCCAAGATTTTTCGACGGCCATTTTAAGTTTCCAATCAGACGCTGTCTTTGTATTATTCCATCACCTGACTACTGCTCTATTTTTCTTAAAGTACCCAGAGGTCAGAGAAGATTTAAAAAAAACTGATTAATGGTGCTTGAAAACCTAAGATGTGTCATTCGTGGAACAACTCAATAGTAGCCAAGGGCATCCGTAGGCAGGGACGGATTGGTCATAGGAATAACGAGGAATTATTCTGGCAGGCTGCTGATCTGTGAGGCCACCCAGAAGATCCTCTTTTGTTTTAGAAGCATACTAGGAAGTTAAAAGTAATTGATGGTGGCGACTAGGATGCTCATTGTATTGGGTGGCAGTCAGTAGAGCGCTCTCTTTATTGGCTGGTAGTCATTAGAGCAGTGGTATCGAAACCTGTCCTCAAGGCTCCCAACCGTACATGTTTTCCAGATCTCCTTGCTGGTGCACAGGTGTGTTCGTTATTGACTGTTTAAAAGATCAACATGTGGTATAATTATATACCTTGTTCTGTAGTGAAATCTGGAAAACATGCACTGTTGGGGAGCCTTGAAGACTGGTTTGGAAACCTTTGCACTAGAAGTGCTCTCTGTATTGGGTGGTGGTCACGAGGATGCTCTCTGTCTTTGGTGGTAGTCACTAGGATGCTCTCTATATTGGGTGGTAGTCACTAGGACGCTCTCTATATTGGGTGGCAGTCACTAGAATGCTCTCTTTATTGGGTGGTAGTCACTAGGATGCTCTCTGTATTGGGTGGTAGTCACTAGAGTGATCTCTGTATTGGGTGGCAGTCACTAGGATGCTCTATGTATGGAGTGGCAGTCACAAGGATGCTCTCTTTATTGGGTGGCGGTCACTAGGATGCTCTCTGTATTGGGTGGCAGTCACGAGGATGCTCTCTGTCTTGGGTGGTGGTCACTAGGGTGCTTTCTGTATTGGGTGGTAGTCACTAGGGTGCTCTCTGTATTGGGTGGTAGTCACTAGAGTGCTCTCTGTATTGGGTGGCAGTCACTAGGATGCTCTCTGTATGGAGTGGCAGTCACAAGGATGCTCTCTTTATTGGGTGGCGGTCACTAGGAGGCTCTCTGTATTGGGTGGCAGTCACGTGGATGCTCTCTGTCTTGGGTGGTAGTCACTAGGGTGCTTTCTGTATTGGGTGGCAGTCACTAGGATGCTCTCTGTATTGGGTGGGAGTCACTAGGGTGCTTTCTGTATTGGGTTGTAGTCACTAGTATGCTCTCTGTATTGGGTGGTAGTCACTAGGATGCTCTCTGTATTGGGTGGCAGTCAGTAGAATTCTCTCTATATTGGGTGGTAGTCACTAGGGTGCTCTTTGTATTGGGTGGTGGTCACTAGGATGCTCTCTGTATTGTGTGGCAGTCACTAGGGTGCGCTCTGTATTACGTGGCGGTCACTAGGATGTTCTCTGTATTGCGTGGTGGTCACTAGAATGCTCTCTGTATTGTGTGGCAGTCACTAGGATACTCTCTGTATTGTGTGGTGGTCACTAGAATGCTCTCTGTATTGGGTGGCAGTCACAAGGATGCTCTCTGTATTGGGAGGCAGTCACTAGGGTGCTGTCTGTATTGGGTGGCGGACACTAGGGTGCTGTCTGTATTGGGTGGCGGACACTAGGGTGCTGTCTGTATTGGGTGGCAGTCACTAATAAGCTCTCTATTGGATGGTGACCACTGGGATGCTGGTTGCATTTTTTAGAGGTCACTATAAATCTTTTTATTGTACTGTAAAATACTGATCAGTAGATGATGTATGGGATTGTGGCTCTATGACATAACACTTGGCCGTTGGCTAACCATAGCCCCACCCACATTGTAAATTTCTACTGCTCTAATGAAGGTTCTTTATTCTGTGTTATTCTATTTCTTTGTAAAATCTGTCTCGCCTTCCTGTAGATTTTTATTCCAGGACCACCTGAAATTCCCAATCCGCCCCTGCCTGTAAGTAATCAGATGGGCAATCGGGAATTGCTGTTCTATGCTTGAAGAACTGCCCGGTCCGTCCCTACCTCACCACGGATGCTGATGCTAACTCTAACCCTCCAATTCCTTCAGCCTAACCCTAACCTTCCCCTTCTTCATCCCTTAGCTTCCATGCCTCGCAGTCTAACCCTAACCTTCCCCTGAAGCCCTAACCTTATATTTGCTTTAGCTGCTGTAGCCTAACCCTAACTTTAAATGCACCTCAACTGCCGAAACCTGTACCTATTTTGAATGGGGAAATAGGTTCCCATTAGCAATTCTCTATTTCTAGCTGGCGGCTGTATAAGTTTCGAAATAGGGCCGGCCAGACCGGCAGCTGCTCCACAACAACGCATTTCGCCTAGGTTAGGCTTTATAAGGTGTGGGGTACTTCCAGAATAGAAGAGACTCTTTATGGCATCTTCTTACCCATCCACACAGGGTATATATAATACCTCCATTCTGTTGGGCCGTGTCCGCTTTTATTTGGCAAGCCGCGAGAAGGATATTGCAGTTACGCTAGCTGTTAATATGTTGGGATATTGAGCGTGGACTGATTAAACATTCCTGACTCCTCAGAAGGTCAGCTAAGTAGATAGAAATGTTAATCAGAATGTAATTATCTGCTTGGAATTTTCATTCACTGCCAATAATGAGCGGATCTAATCTTTGCAGACGAGACAGAAGGAAAAGCTTGTGTGACATGTAATCTGCTGCTCGGTCAGGGCCGCCATTGTTAGGGTCTATGTAAAGAATACATGATACGGGACTCTTTACAGCAAGCTGTATGCCGCTAAAGCAAATCCCATGATGCTTTGCCAGATATCAGCTATGGGGCTAATCACCCCTAAAAATCACGGGACATCGCCAGAGTTTTGCTAAGGGGCGATTTCCCCCGGCGATTTACAATCTCCAGTGATGTATGGCGGTTTTTAAAGGGTTTATTTGCCGTGATAAAGCTTGTAATCAAGGATTTAGTTTTCAATAAACAAATGGGCAGACTAGATGGGCCACGTGGCTCTTATCTGCCGTCACTTTCTATGTTTCTATGTTTCTATGTAAATGAATCCTTTCAAAATCGCCAGACATCTGGAGATGATTAAAATACTAGTTATTTATATTTAATGTAAAAAAAATAAAATAAACAAGGGCATGCTGTGCCTTACACTACCAGATGCCGCAGCATGCTAAGGGTTAATGGCATGCTGCAGCAAGGGTTTATAACTATTATTAAGGGTTTTATTTTTATTTATTGGGTACAGGTGGGTTTTTTTTTACAAAGTGTGATAAGTGCCGATTTCAAGGAAAATTCCACCACCTCTATTTATCTCAGGCGATTTTTTACCCATTCTGCAGTGAGTTTGAAACTCGCTCCATAGTAAATGTGAGATTTGTATCTCCTGAATGGGAAAAATCACCAGAGATAGATCAACAACGGCGATTTTTAAAAATCCCATCTCTAGCGATTTAACAACCGAGGACTGGATTCACAGAGACGATTTTGCTACTTTTTCCGTGTGTGTTTTCAGGATCGGCGTCACTGCGCAGGAGTAGTAACTTTTTTGTATGCGAGTTACGTAGGATTTAGGCATGGAAGTCCATTAGGCACGGATTTCAAAATTGTACAGGGGCTGATTCAGAGATACGATTTTCACGCAACTTAGGAGCGTATATTTAGGATCTTAGAAAATTCGCATTACTGCGCATGCGTAGTAATAGTGCAACGCCGTCTACGTAGAGGTTAGGAGCGTAAATTCGCTAAGCGCGGACCTGTGAATCGATCGCAAGCACTTAAGGTTTGAATCGCACGCAAGCACTTAAGATCTTAAGTGCAGCGAAAGTTTAAGATCTGAAGGATTTGCATGGAAACGGGCGGGGGGAGGCAGGGAGATAAGGGAAAGTGGGCGCGGGCTGACACTTAGGATCTTAAATAACCGCTACTACTTCCCTTAAGATCTCAAATGACAGCGCAGAGTTAGGGTTAGTCAATGGTGGTCTAACTTTAAGATCCGCCGCTGTTTGCAAGGGGAGTGACTGTTTATGCAGTGGGCTGTAACCTGGTAAGATCTTAGCTAAGGTGCGTATATTTGCGTTTTTTTCGCAATCGCATCTCTGAATCACCCCCTTAGTGACTACGTACGGGGCGGGGTTCATCTTCCGTACATGCAAAGCTACGTTAAAGTGGGTGGGGGAAGGCATTTAAATGGCCTTTTGAGGGCGCAGTTAGTAATGTATGCAAATACATAAGTAACTTACGCACTTAAATACACCCGTAGAGTTAATGTTGCCCTATGGAGGTGTAAGTCACCAAAAATCCGTCATTGTGAGGTGAGTATCAGGGGTGTTGCCTTGTGAAGTACGTGCGTATATTTGTGTACTTATTACACGTGTATCTGTGAATCCGGTCCCAAATCGCCTTTAGTAAATCTGAGATTTCCAAATCACCAGTAAAAAGTAGAAAACATTGGCGATTTTGACAATCTCATTTTTAGTAAATCTTGCCCATGGTTGGAACGTGAGATGAGCCCCGATGCCCGTGTTTATCTTTTTGTTTTGGTTATAAATCTTCGTTGTGTTTTGGTTTTGTCAAATGTTTTGGTTTTGGTACTGGATCCAGATTTGTTATATCAAATGATATAAAATTTTAAAAGAAGCGCTAAAATTGGGTTATTTGCATCTGTTTTTTTGTGTTGCGACACTGTATTATTAACATCAATAAATATCTGTGAGTATATATAATGATAAACAGCACTAAAATGGCACCTGACCCCTATGGGGCTGATTCAGAGATGCGATTGCGAAAAGATCGCAAATATACGCATCTAATGTTAAGATCTTAGCAGGTTCCAGCCCACTGCATAAACAGTCACTCCCCTTGCAAACAGCGGTGGATCTTAAACTTAGACCACCATTGACTTGCCCTAACTCTGCGCTGTCATTTGGGATCTTAAGTGACGTGGTAGCGTTCATTTAAGATCCTAAGTGTCA